>CM076658.1:19605889-19617800 GCA_038496675.1 Rachycentron canadum
ATATATATATAGACAACACACAGACAACAGTGGACCACTTTGTTTGCTGTGCACAGCTGCTTGTCCCTTTATACTTTTTTAAAAAGTATTTTCAGTTTGAAATATGACTTTAGTAAAGTGAAACAAAACATATAGGTCCATTTGGGAACCAATTCAACAACATAAAAAATTTTAGCAAATTGACACCATTAAAAAGTATGTTGGCTTAATGCACACACAGCTATTAGGTTTAAAAGCCTCATGAAGTAAATTCAAAGGCACCTTTTTTCCATGATTTCTGAGTAGTTTTATGAACGTTTATTCACGCTGGACATCAGAGATAATGATATCCTCGGGCAGTATAAGTCGCACCGAATCACATCAATGAGTGTTTCATGTCTGTGTGTTCATTTGAGGGAGTTGTGACTACATGAAGGAATACGATTTTTGACTCAAATTCACCTCACATAGTGTCTCTGCCTCACATCTCTCCCTCTGTATCTATTGTTCCACTCCCCCTGGGGAAGGCTTCTCTTTTGGCTTTGTCCTGGTGAATGTCAATGTCTATTGAACATCATACCCAGTAATTTACCAATCGGTTGGAACGATTTGAATTAAATAACTGATGTTTTTATTCATTATTAATGAATATGTAAAACATATTCTTTCTGTGTCTCTTGTCTTTGCTTTGATAGACCAAAAAGCCTTTTATGAACTAAATTGCAATTAACATATCATTTTAAAACTTTTTCCCCAGTCTAAAAGCTTGTGTGGTGTAACAAATCGCTGTGGCATTACAATGCTTAATGAAAACTTAAAAGCAAGGGAGGAAATGTAATTTTCATGCACATGGATTAGTTGGTGCCTCCTTCATTAACTGTTTTCACTTCACTCCTGCTCTGTTTGCCAGCAGGTGTCTACACAAAGCTGCAGCAGTGAAAATGAATGGAAGTGTAATGGCTCTACAGCATTAAAGTTGAGTTTGGGGCACTGCATGTCCAGGGAAATCAATTTAAAGGGATCTTCAAATGAAACCGATTTGGAAATTAATTGAACTCCCAGTGGCTGAACATGTTGAGTGTGTTGGTTCTCTGCATGGTCTGATCAAGAACAGCCAGCTGTGGGGAATGAGGGAGTCTTGCCATTATTTTTAATTTGCGTCAGACCTTTTTCATGAATGGCGGCTCATTAAAGGCCTCTATTTTGCATCCTTGATCCCTGTTTTTGAAGGCTGTGACTCAATACTTGTCGCTGCATGGTCACAGCTACTAAATAAAGTAATAACTGGAAAATTTAGGTGGGGTATCTGTTTTTGGCAGGATATTTGAAAGCACCACACACCAAATGTTCAACTGATAATGCCAACTGGATTTGCCCATTTGGCAGTTGCAGTATGGGGTTACTGGGAGAGGAACTGAAACTGAATGAGGCTGAGAAATTAAATGCTCTGCAATTTTGTGAGACACAGAATTATTAAGTTAGTGATACCTTGTTTCCAAAACGCTAAAGATCACTTTTAAAGGTTAAATAAGTTTAATCAAATAAAAAGATTTAGCAAGAACAAGTTACTTGTCCTTACTCTGACCTTGCTCTGAGGAAATGTCCCTGAGGTCATATTTTGATTTGACACTGTGCTGTATGTGAAAATTAAAATTGGATTGACCATTTAATTATGGTATCACTGAATGTAAGCAAGAGCTATCATGAGATTTGGCAGGTGGGGGAAGCCTTGAGTTGGAGGTGGGGTTGGATTTAATTGTGATGGTGTGATGGTGAACAAAGTCTCAGCAAGCTCTCATGTGCACCCTGAATGAATGGCGTGATGAGAGGGCTGGTGTGAAATAACTCTGGATTTTAGCCTGGCTGTTTACACCAGAAGCACATTTCTCAACACCGGTCAAAGTGATTTTGCTCTTCTGCTGTTAATAGATGTCTAAAGGTCTTTAGGTCTGTATCTGATCTGACACATCCTGATGGGATGATCTGCAGGGATGGGCTTCACTCCTGACTGTATGTGTGTGTGTGTGTGTGTGTGTGTGTGTGTGTGTGTGTGTGTTCGAATCTCTGTTTAGACACAACAAATTCCACTAATATGTGGAGTAAGCAGTAATCTAACTCTCAACATTATTATGTATAAAACTGCAAATCAGACTTATTTACTTATTAAACGAAGGTGTCAGTGTGACATTTTGGATCGCTCCATCCTACTTAAACTTCTGAATGTAAACACAACTTCTGGTTTAATAGAGGACGCCTGTATCTTTAATAAAGGCACTGGATTTGACAAACCCTGGGTTTTGTTTGGTGTTCGAAGGTGTTTGAAGAGGTCAGTCTTCATGGTTCTCGGGGATAGACAGAGTGAGTCTCATCTGATAGTATTCCTGTAGCATAGCTTGTTTCACCATCAAGGAACCTCAGGCACGACAAATCTGGACCGCGATTGTGATTGATTGACAGTGGCAGAGAAGGACAGTGGCTGAGTTGGATGGTAACCTGACTCAAGTTAGACAGACCTTTCTTGCTTGCATTGCCCGTGATGCCCATATCACTGAGTACAGATAGAGGTCTGCTGAGAGGTCCTGAAAATGAGAACCAAAGACAGAGGAGCAACTCTACTCACTAGATTTACTATTCATTAGAAGGATGTTAGTAACAACACCGGTCAATAGTTCTCACCTTAAGCAGGTTGTGTTGCCTGAAATCTGTTTGCTGGCTTAGGAGATATGTTTGGGACAGGTTGGTAGGAATAGGGCCTATGTTCATTAGTAGGACAGCTACAAAACAGGACTCTTGATATCTTGTTTCAGTTGAGCAGGATGAATGAAGGAATGCTGTGCTTTAGACCACGAGAGAGAATAGAGAGAGAGAGAGAGAGAGAATATCTCCATCATGTAGTGCAGCTGCTACATGTTGAATGAGGGAGATGTACCATTGACTGGTGAAGGCAGAGAAGGACATGTAGTAGAGCTGCTACAGGTTTGGTTTGTGAGTGCCCTGCCCTCACTGATAGAGTCTCCAAGGCATCTATAAGGGGGTATAGCAGAGGAATAGTGGGTAAGAGACAGGTTGCAGAGGTTGTGGAAGAACAAGATCATAGGTAGTTGAACAAAGGAATACAGTGAAGCAAATTAAACAATGGCCAGAAAGGTCCAGAGGCATGACCTTGGAATAGATTTGAATGGGAATGAGTTCTTTGTTTTTTTTTGGTATTATTATTATTATACTATTCTATTTTAGTAGGGCTCCAAACCCATTTTTAGGTCAAATATTCCTGGGACAGTAAGTCTGCAGAACCTGATTACCAATGTGGATGTTCATATCACCTAGGATGAGCAGTATATCACCATGCTCAGGAATGAAAAACAACAGTGTGTCTAACTCATCCTCAAAACCAGCCATTTGTTGGACTTGTTGGACAGCAAATGACGTCCACAGAGACTTTTAATGGAGCAGTCACCATAACAGCGTGGTACTTGAAAGAGTTGTTTGGAGGCAAAAGTTGAATGAATTTCCATTGGAAATTAGAAAGCCAGTCCCACCTCCTTGCCTGGACAGACGGGAGGAGTGGGAGAGTCTCTAGTTAGTGGAGAGGGCAGCTGGGGTAGCAGGGTTTTCTGGTTTGATCCAAGTCTCAGTGAGAGCCAGTAGCTCAAGGGATAGCTGGTTAGCATAGATAGGAATGTAATCAGCTTTGTTAACTGCAGACTGGCTGTTCCACAACCCAACAGAGAAGGAGGCGCATGTGGGTGAGTATTGTTTCAGTGACTGGAGGTTAGCCAGATTTCTTTGCTTTTTGGCATGATAATATTTTCTTTTCTCATTTACCGGAGACAACAGGAATGGTGTAGAAGCACAAGCTTATAGTGCCAACTACAGACAGAGTTTAAGTGCAATGGTTACATTTGGTACCTACACTTCCTTTTTTGGTACCTTACTAGTTTTGAGCACTGAAATAAGTACTCATGTACCACAGGTGGTAGGCAATTGTCCCATGTCTGAACTATGCAAATACCTGGTGTACACTTCTGACACTGCTTGTGGGCTGTATTCAGAGATAAGTGTATAACCATAATTCACCACAGTCTTCTGTATGCGTGGTGGTTTTAGACTGACAATAAACAATGGGTATTATGAAACTGAGGTTTGACGTGTTGAATGATTCTTATTCATGCTGAAACACATGTAGAATGTTGTCACTTAATAACATGTTATCATTTAATAAGAAGAAGACTGATAAGGGGCATAATTTTCAAAATTCCTCAATAACCTGACTAATAGTTACTTATAACTTATACAAGAAAGAGGCTTTTTTCAGAGCAGACCTTTTGACATGTAATAAAATAAAACACAACATTGATATTAGCTGCATCTCATTTAGGTGTTCCAGTGCCAGAGCTCTGGTGCTGTGCCTGCTGGCTGGTTGTCATAGCTTACTGGAACATCCAAATGGAGGAGAGCCATCATTATTGTCATTATTTCCACCTGCGCTTTTCCTGCCACTTTGACAAGTCAAACTGCAGTGAAAAGGCCCATGTACAGTTTATGTCTTTTTATAGTTGATGAAACCTTTATTTTTTATGCTGCACAATATGCAAATAGCAGTTATTCTGAGTTTTTTTTTATTTGTGCTCTTATTAGAAGTGTAATAGAGACAACAGCCCAGGAATGTTTCACACTGACATGAGTTGGGGAGATATTTTGTTCATCCTGGTTTATTACAGTATTACATCAGCGGTTGTTGCAGTGCTTCAGAGCAGCGTGGATAAATCCAACAAACCACAGTATTTACACCTCAGAGGGATCACACTATGGGAACGAGGGGTCTGATGAGTTCATCTGTTTATCAGATGCACCTGTCATTTGTTTTGTCACAGATGTGCAGTCAACTGGTCCTCACATGTCAGTTTGTGCCACCCCCTTATATAATCATCCTGTGGGCTTGATTTTACGACAAGGATAAGGTGAGTAGCCTTGAACAGTGCCAGAGCTGCCAGAAACTGTATATCAGCATCGGTAATACCATGATAAAAAAAGAATGATTACCAATATCTCCAGAGGCTGGCAAGATCTTAAGTCAAATTTATAATGGAAATTTGACATATCTATATTACAATGGAGCACAGCACTGTATACTGCCAAAGCTCCATGTGAGATTGCTTTTTGAAGAGAAATACAAAAAATTAGCTAGACAGAACAAATGAATGCATTTTCTACGTAATGTATCCACATTATTGACATTTTTATTACAGTACTTGCTGAGGTATTTTGACTACATTCGAATAAGAGTGTAATTCCCTCTAAAGATTCTCTTTCTTCCACAATAAGAACACAATAGGATATTTTGTGTGATTTACATTGATTTATTACATAATACAATATGCTTAGATAGATTTCAAGGACAAAATGTCTCCATAACAATTCAAATTACAAAGAAAGGCACTTCCTGGGCTTTTAAATAGAATAACTTTGTCATTGCCTCATTATTACACAGTTACATCTGTACATTTTAGAACTGTGGTCAAACGAACTCATTATCCCAGCACCACCGAGGTCAAAGTAACAAATTCACTTAATCCCCCCCCCCCCCCAAAAAAAGCACTTAAAAGGTCAAAATATAAATGAGATCAGCTGCATGTGAAAGCACCCATCCAACGTGTCTCACAGTGTCTCTCACCTTTCCCACCATTACATCAGCTTCATGAGACCCTCACTGGTGATTGGAGCCGCTACGCAATGAGCAAGACTTACTTACGCATCAACCCAGCAAGATGAATGACAATTAAGTCTTTCTCTCAGCTACCTGCCTGCCGTCGTTGAACAGAGGCAGACTACAGCACAGACGCAGACTCTGCTCATCTTCTCCCTCCTACGGTGGAAGTGACATGCTGTGCTGTTGCCATGGTTACAACCTCTGTACCACTTTTTGCTATCACAGTTAGTGCACAAAAGTAATTTTAAGTAACAAGCATTTCTTTGATGCCAATCACTCTGAGAATATTAATCTGACCTTACACAAGACATTAATGATTTTATTAAAGTGTTTCCTCCTGAGTGTCAGGTGACTGTATTTTTATCCAGCAGAAGCTTATAGTATCAGATAACACACAGTTTTCACCAGTGCGTGTGTGTATTTTTGGAAGCTGGTTATTTAACCATCAGGATATTCACACACTTAAGTTAAAAAGCTAAAATGCTGTTTTGGCCATTTTATTAACTACGCTGACCATGAAACATCAAATCTCTTCCCCAGATCTCTTTCCACATGTAATTTTGCACAAGTGCTGTAAAGCCTAATGAAAGTAGCAATCTGCTGAATTAACATGAACACACACCACTTTTCAACAGTGGACAGGCTGAGGCGTTGCCCTTGAAGTGGGATGGCCAAAGAGTGATGATGCACAGTTGTGTTACGACTGCACTAAAACGAAAACTATAGACTATAACCTCTTTCATAAGTTCACACATGGGGCCCTTCCAGTAAAAACACCAACAGGCGGAGGTTGACCACTTTGCGGAAATGTCTACAGTAACTTCTATGAGTGAGAAGGAGGTTATCACTTATTTTGTTCCTGCTCCAGTTTCTCCAGTCTGGAATCATTCTGGTCATTTTTTTTTTCTGTTTCAATTGAGGCCGACTGTGTACATAGGAATCATCCTAATTCCTCATAACACAAGGCAAATTGAGTCAGATGTTCTCTTACAACAACACAAGCAGGAGTAATTGAATATTCTCTTGTGGTACATATAATGGCTTGTGATTTATTCTGTAATAATATAGATGATCCAAAGGCTTCCTTTGACGTTCATATTCCAACAAATAGGTGTTGAAATATGAATATTTACATGGTGAAAATCTAATCTGTGAGCTCTTGTTTCATGTGTAATTAGTGTGTTACTAATTAAAATTAAAATTACAACCACCATATGTGCAACTGTTCCTGTCCTTCAACTCAACATTCAACTGAAGGACAGAATTTGACAGTTACAAATTTTAGAGATATGTTTAAGCTTTACAGCCTGAACATGAAGCTAATAATAAGCTGACCCCATCTCTTTTACTATTTTAGTGAAGAGAAAAAAAACTATATAGCCTGTTTGTCATATTAGAATATATTGACTCATCATTTGAAAACAAAATAGTAAAAAGAAATCTCACTCCGGGGAGATTAACACGGAGCGGTGAGGAATGAATTGTATTTCTCTGTAATTTCACTCAATCATTCTGGACATTCATTTTAACTATCAGGAAATTACAGGATATGGTCTGTAATAGACATAGATTTGCAACAGGTAAAGGCCAAAAGACAAAGTGAAAAGCTGAGACTGAGGCAAAAATACTGCATAATGTGAATATCAGTCAAAAATCTCTCTCCAGATCTTGAAGAGACAGAGACAAGTAGCACGTATTCACATCATTCAGTGTGACTTACTCATCATTATGGCATGAAATCTTCTCTGATCTTGCATCTTGCAGAAATTTGTATGGAAGCCCAATTAGATTTATATATTCAGCAATTAGTAAAGTAATTCAGTGATTTGTTGCCTGCACTTCCATTGGTACATTATAAACAAGATAGTTCCATATATTTTCACTGGCCAAAATGTAAATGAATATAAAAGTGGGACTCAGAATGGAATAGACCAACCTGTGTATATCTGACATTACAACAGCATGTCTGAGGAGTACAGGGTCCTGCTCTCCTGATGAGCCCTGATAATTTTTTTCTGCTGAGATACTAATTCATAATTAGGCCTCTGTGATGCTGTGATGGTGTTAGCATCTTCCATCTGTCAGATTATAGCAAAAACATGTTTGGCTTTGCTCCATTTCATCACATAAGTCAAATTTCACAGTGACATCACAATCAGATAAAGTAAAAACAAGATAACCATTAGAAATCACATTACTGAATTGACTTATTTACTAAATTCAATCAATTCTAAAATCATGCCTCTGTCTCATGACTAGCACAAAGAAATAATTCACTCAATCAAGCTCCAGAAAGTGTTGTTAAATCATCAAATGATACTCAACACTCCCTGTATTCAGTTCAAATGACGGCAGCAAAAATTAATCCAAAGCAATAAAATAGAGGCGATTAGAAATAAATAGTGAATTCATTCATTAATAAAAAGTACTCATCTCTCTAATTCCATGTAAGTACTCCAGTAGCTTTTTGGAGACGTGTAGTTTTATCTGAAAATCTGGAAAATAGACATTTCTTCAATCTTTTTAAAAAATTCCACTTTGATTTAAATTTGCAAAAAAAAATGGATCTTATAAACATACTGTGTCCTAAATAATAACACTTTATCCCAGGTAGTAATCATTCATTATGATGTGTCGCAACAGCCAGATGCATCTGAATGAGGATCTGAATGTTCTCTGTGATTATTCTGTTGTTACAGACTTCTGGTGTGACATTTTTGGAATGACATATCATTATCCACCCCTACCAGCACTTCCTTCATTTGAACTTCCTGCAGACAGTGAGGATGAGTCAGTCACCATCCTTCTCAGGAGCCAAGGAGGCAAGATAGGAATCAGCCACTGAAGGTAATCAAGCTGTATGGGTTGAGAGTGGTTGGAATAATTGTTTACCATCTCTATGAGTAGATTTTTTCAGAAGCAAGTTCAAATTAGGCTGTCTGGTGCTAATTTAGAAGATTTGGAGGAGCAGTTGCAGATTGCATGCTACATAAATCGATAAAGAGTAAATTATACTAATTAAAATTATTATTATTATGTTATTGTTATTAATAATATAATAATAATAATTACAGCACCAAGTGCTTCACATGCAGATATAAAATGAAATAAAAACATGTCATAAACATAAAAAGGATAGAAAAATAATTTTACATATATATATAAATAAAAAATAGAAATAAATACATATTTTCAATTAAGAAACTGAATAATTATTTTACACTCCTCCTCAGTGTACTATAAGGAGGAGTATTAAATGATACCTTGACTTGGGGCAAACAGTGCAACACAGCCTTTTTTTACTGACGGAGGCAAATGCACCACAGCTTTTGATTACACCAGGGTCAGTCTCTTTCAGCTGCCCCAGAACCTTTTCCCTGCAGGTGAAATCTCACTGTGGGTTTTATCTGCCCCAGGCACAACCTGAAGTTACTTTGTTGCGTTGTGGGAGTTGGTGGGGGGATAATAGATACACACACTAACACACACACACACACACACACACACACACATACACACACACATACACACACACACACACACACACACACACACATACACACATACACACACAATTTATTAACCAACCACTGACATCAATATATATCTAACAATACATAATATAACAGCATTTAAAAAAAAAAGTGCTGCAGTGCAGAAGTCTGGAGCAAAGTACAAAATGTCAGACCTGTATGAGGAAAGCCATAATACATATAATATTAAGGCTCGAGTGAACAGACACGTTTTTAGCTTTTCTTTTAAAAATATTTAGCAAGCTGGCTTCTCTGATATCTCTGATATATATATATAAAAACAAAAACAGATGATCTTGGGGCTACGCAGTTGATCAGGGAGTTAGCTATGTAGCTTGGTCCTAGCACATTAAGGCCTGTGTATATTAAAATCAATTATAAATGTAACAGGGAGCCAATGCAGAGCCTTCTCTTGATTCTGCAGAGCTTTAAAAGAGCTGAAGTTTTGGGGGTTTTTTTGGGTTTTTTTCGAAGGCCAGTAAAAAGTGTATTAACTCAGTTGGCTTGAAATAAAGACAAGAATTAGTTTCCAAGCATGATTTTTTCATTTATAAAGAGCCATACTTATGTAAGATATGTTTCTATTGAACAATAGTGTCTTCATCACCTAATTGATCTGGGACTTGAAAAGAATAATACCAAGACTGGGCTGACAGTTTTTTTTTTTTGTTTTTTTTTTTAGTCCACATCCAACTTTTAGAAAATGATTTATTCATTTTAAAGCTGCAAGAATAATCATTTGGTTCAGCAGAGACAAACAATTGTGTGTCATCAGCATAAGATACAAAGTTATGTTATGTAGTAGAATAGAATAGAATAATGAAGACGTAAAACTATCTCCCTGTGATGATTTGATCCAGTTTAAGAACCAGTCAGAAAGACAGACCAACTTTTCAAGACGATTGATTAACATATCATGGCCAATCGTATAAGATGCTGCACATAGGAGACTGAGATCCTTATTGTCAGTCTGGGGTTGCTGGTTATTTTAAAAGCAGTTTCTTTAACATTGTTATCATTTCTAGTAGCTGCTCAGGGTGTTACTGTCTAGGTTGGGTCTCTTCACTGAGGGTGTTACAACAGCTGTTTTGAAGAGATGTGTTTCTAATGTTCAGGACACAACTTGAAATACTGTCAACCACCTGCTTAACCCTGTTGGTCAGGGTCAGTTATACTCACTGAGTCCTGCGAAGCTCAAATAATGTAATACAGCTGAATTTACCCATGGCTACTTCTTGCTGAGAGCATCTGTGTTAACATCAGCAATAATACTGGCTGTCATTTCAGTTATTTTGTTATTGAAAAACAAAGCAAGCCCTTGACATTTTGATGCAGAGAACAGCAGCTTTTGTTGTAATAATCTTGGAGAGGCAATCCTTTCTTGTCAGGCATACAGCTATAGGCAGGCATGGCTTCTTTATATGTGTTACAGTGAAGTGTGACTTTCCTTCAGCTGCCCGACAGATTCTCTTGATCTCATTAACACTGTTATTGCTTAACCACAGGAAGATTCTGTCAGTCGAACTCTTCTTCACCTTTAATGGAGAAGCAGTGTTTAGAGCAGATGGAAAGCTGTTATTGAAATGCTCAACCATGTTGTTTTTTGAGGAGTCATAACTCAATGGCGGAAATGATCTCATAATATTTAGAAACTTGCTCCAGCATTTCCATGAATCACTTTTGAACTAAAAATCCCCTTCTAGGCTTTTAATGTGAGTGATCTGGCGTCAAGAAAAACAGTGATGGTGGGAAACAGTTCATTACCAGTGATTAAGCTTTTTGTTTTGTTGTTACTGGATTTACAATGGCTTCATTTACATGATGGGTGAGTTCAAGCCTGGCCAGTAAATTTAAAAACTCCACAGCTTTGGAGTAGTTCTTATTATTACTTTGAATATTTAGGTAACCATTCAGGATTAGTCAGTCAAGGCCAGCTCTGAGCATTTTTGTAGAAAGAGTATTGAATCTTCTGGTGGCTGATATAATGTGATGACTTAAGAGCAAGATGTACAAATGAACCAAATTCACACAATGTTTTGACAAACAAGCTGTAGAAAAATGGCTGCAGCTCCTAGCTCCTCCTTTCCTGTTTTGCCCAACTGACTGAAAAAGAGCAACTCTCTGTCAGTGTTGCTACACCAGTAGTGCTGTTTAGACAAGCCTCAGCCAAAAAGGATTAGTTAGCCAGTGATCAGACTTAAAAAAAAAAAAAAAAAAAAAATCAGCTGTGACAGGAACGGAGACTGTTTGTGGCTGAATATTGACAAATTGAAGATTACTGAGACAGGTACCAGATGGTCTGTGATAGCTGTGATGTGTTTGACCATGCCACCAGCTGTTTAAAATCACTGCTATATTCAAGGAAGTGGCACACTCCTGATTCAGTCGAGCATTTTGTAAGTGTGTTTGTCTCCACAGACCAAAATCCCTTGAAAGAGTTTGGAGTTAGGAATTTCTGTGTTACTGTGCCACAAACACTTGTGATATGAATTAACAAAATTTCATGGACCTCATGAATAGCACAGAGGCAATTCCAATTCCAGGTAAATTGATTTTAACAGTTTAACTATTTTTAAATAAAAATGTATGTTTTAGCTTATTGTATTTATTATATTTATTTATTGCCTTATTGTCGATTGATACTTTTCCTTGTTTTCATTTGCAGAACTATATATATATATATATATAT
>CM076658.1:19618199-19693083 GCA_038496675.1 Rachycentron canadum
CAGCATATATATATATATATATAAAAATAAATATATATATATATATATATACTTTAACTGTCATTTTATTTTAGATGCGCCTGCCTCAATGTAAGTCTGTAGCTCAGCATCATTGAAAATGAGCATTCCTTCTCAATGCGTCTTCCAAGGGTTTAAATAAATAAGTGATTGAATGAATCTGCTTTGCTGCTCAGATTCTTTGTGGGCTAACTCAAACTGTGGAGCCTTTTCAGCCACATTTAACTGCATAATTATATATATTTTTTTCTGTACACAAAAATACCTCACTCCACATGGAAGCAGTGATGGAATATAAAAGGGACACAGAACTGCCAACTGTTGAAAATACTGTGGAAGAATTTCTGCATGATTAACAAACATCACAATAAAAGCCCTAGTCTGTTAAAAGGCTCTGAGGCAGACATCAGCATAAATACTGTCCACAAGGAAAATATGTGCAGATGTTTCAGTAAAGTGTAACATTACACATTTGAAAGGGCAGCTCCAGAATTCATTTTCGTGCATTTCCCATTTCTTTTACACCATTACTTGTTATTTTCTTGTGTGTAATTTTGTTATAGTTGATGTTTACTGCTCTTAGTTGCTTTACAAAATGAACATTCTTAAACAAAGACTATCCAGAAATTATGAGTCACTTTGTATTAAACTTGTATTTATTTTTTGCTTTAATGTTATTGTATAATTTAAGAATAATTATACAGGGGTTATGGACTGCTATGAAGGGAGGAGGAAATATGGAAATATAAGATGAAATATAAGAAACCTCCAACGACATGTAGTGGGTGACACATACACACCTCGAATGCAACTCCTCCAGACCTTTGATTCATCACTCCCCTGAGGCTTCAGTGCAGCACTGCATCCTTTTGCCTGGCTGATATGTAGGTGAAAATGCTGTACATTCCTGCCAGCGTCTCCTTATGGGTACTGAATGGCGGGTAGATGGCAGACAGACCCCCCCACCCAAAGTGCATGTTTACCTGCCGCTGTAGTGACAGGCCCTCATAAATCACTGTTATCTCCCAATGGTGGCACACGCCGCTTTTGTCCTTCACACAATGAGGGCCTTCCTCCATGATGGCTGCAGACAGTTTGTAAGCAGCAGGGCAGCTGGAGACTGATGCACTATACACATGTACACACACGGTACATTATGTACACACACACACACACACACACACACACACACACACACACACACACTCCTGATACACACTAATCACGTTTAAACTCATACCACTTGTCTTTGCTAATCAAACACAGGCAACTTCAAAATTATGCTAATTTTCTTTCCTTTAATGCAGAGCACATTTGTTGATTCTGTCAGTGTGGTGGCAAGCTTACCTACCAGATTTTAAAATCCCACCCCATTCCACACACACACACACACACAACCTTAACCCCAGCTCACCCAAATTCTTATTTTCAATGCTCATCAGACACAGTTGTTATTCTTATTTTTCAATACCATTTTTACTGTCTCGTGTGTGTAGTGTGAAGGATGTTCTACTCAATTAGCACACGTTAGCATATGAAGACACACACACATACACAAACTACAGTGACAGGCTCTGTGGGAACAAAGAAGGTGAAACATTAAAAATGACAGATAATGCAGATATAATTACCTTATTTCTAATTGATTGCTTTGCCTCCATAACAATGCCATCCATTTGCATTACTGCAGGGGTAATAAAATTATAACATGATGTATATGTGAGACTTCGCTCTAGTCAAAAAGCCATATGCCTCTATTAACATGAAGTCTGTCAGTGTATTTCTTCTCTTTCCTCCCCCCTCTCTCACCATGCATATGTTACATCTTTGTGTTTGTGCATGTGAGGACAGTGTGTGCCTTTGCCTCGTTGGTTTAACCATTTATTTTTACTATAGTGTTATCAGTGTGCTGCACACCAGGAACCCATTGGCATGTAGATTCTGCACATATCTCAAATTAATATGGCAATGCTCTTCTGTGGTGGGGCCCTTCTTATCCGCCACCACACTTAAGTGTAAGATTGCATACAGAAGGTGTATACATACACACACACACACACACACACACACACACACACACACACACACACACAGACACAACTTGTAGCTTGTGGTCAAAGCAGGAAGTGTTGTATATCTTTGGAAAAAATGACTTCTATTCCCACTTAACAACTTCCAGTAGACAGTAGATCTGCATGTCTCTCTGAGGGTCTATATACGGTTCGGTGTTAATCGGCAGCTAGGGGGCGCCACAAATGTGAAAAGTTTAAGTCACATAATTGGCTGCATTGATTTGTAGGAAATTTCGTCAAGAGTCACTATGCAGTTTATGCCTAAAATTTAATAATTATTAAATCATTAAAATGAGCATGACATATCACAGAAAATCTAAATTCCTCCTCTTTTCATCTTTCAAACTTCAGAAATTTTAAATAAATGAACGTCGCTCCTACAGAGCGGAAATTTATTCTGGGTACTCAATGAATTGGGCAGAAACATTTTCTTCATGCATCTCGTGGTCAATTCTGAAATCCGTCACACCGCACTTTTCAAAATATGCCATGTCAATTATCATCAATATACGGTATCTATAAGTATTGTTTTAAATGCTAACAGTTTCTGAACACTCAAAATCCTTAGATTGGTCTGACCTGAGTTGCCTCAACAGGCTCAGGCACAGGGGGCATACAGGGCTTGGACCCCAATCAAACCACTTGGGAAAGGGAATTCATATCAAAGAGGCATCTTGATTAAATAATGCTTAAGTAAAACATATGTAGTAATTACTAAGGAAATATGAAGTGATGGCACTTGTATCGTGTATAACACTCTCAGAGAATTGTCATATGTATTAGTCACTGGGTGGCATTCAAGCTCCCAGTATGACTCTTTTCCTGCCCACACACTTGGTTTTACATGGCCAACAATCATGAGCAATAGAAGAGAGAAAGGCCTTTGATTATAAAATGAGACTAACTATAAGAAATAAGATTTATTTATTCTTTTGAATTGTAAAGGAATAAATGCCACAGTGTTATTCATGATTCAGAGACGCATTATGTTTATTATCTGTGGTGTTCATCTTTCGTCACTGCAATTCGTTCCTTTGTTGGTATTTCAGAAATAGTACTTCCTCCTCTTCACCAGCTATAACACAATCCACTCTTGACATAATTTTCCTTTAATGATTTAAATGATAGCTGGCAAAATCCATAGTCTTCACTCTAAGGTTCACGCAAATCTAATACAAGGCTTCAGCAGTCTGGATACCTTGAAATTTCCAATGAGTCTTCGTGTCAGTCCTTATGTAGTTATAGGGATTTGAATTTCTGGAATGAATGTGAATGTTTAAATTTAATCCACTGTTGAATTTGTAGCACCTCAATTTACCTCAACTAAACATTCAACAATCAAACGAAAGCAAAAAACAAACAAAAACAAAGATGGTGACCTCTGGGTGGTACACATTGATAGAGCTGGGAAAATGTATACAAGTATAATTGCCCAGAATATTCTGTCAATATTGTGAGAAAAGTTCAGTTGTATTTCCTGAATAGAAATTATGTTATTGTCCAGAAAATGTAGGTGTAATAACCATTCTAAAAAGAAAAGGATATAGAGTTTGACAAGGTCACCTCAATGACCTCAGTAGACAGAAGCTTTAGCTAATGACAGGAGGTCTGTCAAGCTTTGGATGTCTTAGGAAGCCCTAAGTAAGAATAGTGACACTGTGAGAAAGAGAGTGTGTGTTAAAGAGTTTAGTGTAACACCTTGTAGGGTAGTAACAGGTAATATTACAAAAACATCTGTTCAGAACTGGATTGTTCACTGTGTAGGTCTGGAGCCCTGCTACACATATCCGATTTTAGGGTGTTAGCAAATCCTTTTATTGGATCTGAGGATGTTCGCACAGGATGTTCATCCTCTACTACAATAACAGGTCTAACTAGTTACCTATTGGTTACTATGCCATGTAGTAGTCAGTAGCCATCAATGCATATTTATGACACTTTTACAGATTATCATTTAAAAATGAGGATGCAACAGAGTTAACTTTAATGCAACCAGTCTAATAATCCTGCTTGCTTTACTAAGTAATGCAGCAACATTTTCTTTACCCAGTGAGTTGCAGGGATGTAGTAATGCACCACAGTGCCTCACTGTTGTGGTCCATTTACAAGTAGAGTTGCTCTCAACATCCTATGTGTAAAGATGTGGGCGGGCCTTGACAGGCAATGTCCCACCATTTGAACCCAGGACCATTCAATCACAGGACTCCAAAGACAGATTGTCAAATTTGAATTACAGAGCATCAATTACCATTTAAAATAGTCTCCAGATTATGTGACAACTGAAAATAAACAACCTTGAATAAAACTGTCAGGATCTCATCTGTCCGTCATCCCGCTTAGTGTACTGCAGCTGTTCACAGCAGAGGAACAGGAGCCGCTACCTTGACTTAGCCTTAAATTTAAATAACAGCAAAACAAGTATGTTGTTGAAGTTTGTCTCATGACAACAATGTGAGATGGAGGAAACGTTGATGTTCATTCACTCTCAAAGCTGCTCTGTGATCCATGCTATTTTACATTACACAGTAAGAAACCAATGGTGAATTTAAGACCAATTCTATCTCAATGAATGAATAAATGACTGGAGTGCACAACATTGACATAAACATGTATGTTTGTCTTTACGGATGACAGTCTGGAAAGCAATTCATCAATTCACCCTTGAAACAATTCCCATTTTTTCTACTTTGATAAGAAGTTCCCACTTTTCTTCAGCTCTTTAGTTGTACCCAACAGCAAAGATAAGACAATCCCAGTCCATTTCACATTATGGTGTGAGAAGAGGGTTGAGGTTAAAATCTTGTGATCTGATGTGAAATGAACAAAGATGATCAGCAGGGTTCGGACGTGTCTGGCAGAAATATTTATTGCAAGGCACCAAGGAGAACATGATGAGCTGTGGCCAGCATGAGAATCAGAGTAGTCAAAATTACTTAAGACATAGTCTTCTCCCTACAATTTTGGAACTTGGTTACCCTACCCAAGGAGGTTAGTATTGGCTCCAATTGGACACATATGAGTCACAAGAGAAGTTAAAAAGGGCACCATTGTCTGACAATGTGAGGTCATTATGACCTAAACTCTTGGGACGTGAAGCCTATAAAATGGGGAAAAAAAACAGTGAAAGGAAAAAGAAAACAGTCACTAAAGCTTCAAATACAACCTTACACCTCTCTCTGGTGACTAAGACCTTGCAGCTCTCTGGTGACAGTGAACTGACCCGTCACACTGGCCAATAATATCCTACCTTTAACTTTATCTTCCATACACTGTCTTTTCTCATACCTATAGCATTCCTTTGTTCAAGGATACAACACAAGATTTGAACAATGCTTTCCCTAAAAGTCTCTTTTGGCAAGAAGGAGGATCCTGTTATTTCAGGTTTGTCTACTTTGAGACCCAACTCAGGGAAAGGATCGCCATTAAAACGATTGTCACCAATGATGAAATATTGCTGCAGCATATCCAGTTCCTCAGTAGTGAGTTTTTCTATCCATCCACCCAGCAGCAAGTCTTTGCCTCTGTGTTGTGAGGACTCGGACCTGCAGCATCCATGATGTGCTTTAGTTTAACAGTTTGAGCTGAGCATGGCTTCAGGGTAGGACCAGGTTTGCTGTGAATCTAAATGTCCAGCCTGGCCCCATGGATTAGAGGCTCATCCAAGAGCCAAAGCAATGGTTTTGTAGGTTCCTGTCTATACCACTTAAAAAGAGTCCAGGTTCTGAATAGTTCTGAATTTAAAATAAAAAAAAAATAAAAGTGGTATGCCAGGCACAATTTTAAAACAAAGAGGCAACTAAAGCAAAGACCTGCACCTTCTTCAGTATGTTGGTCAGAACTTTGGAGCAGTTCCTGTTGCCCATACAGCAGAGAGACCAGACACCATTTGTTGTGTTTTCTGAAACAACATCAGAATTGCCCCTCTGCAACACTGGGCCTAAGAGGAGTGCATAGGGCATTCAATAAAGACTTCAGCGATATCATAACAGATCTTCAGTGAGCTGTCCTGGAGCTGACTTCAAAACATGGATGAACCTGCTCTCCCCACTCTTCTTTCCAGGCTGAAAAAAAAAAAAAAACTGTGAAGGCAAGTCCACTAGAGGAGCACTTTGATAGCAAAACTGGAAAAGTGCCCCCGCCTGTGCCTTAGCTGTTCAGCCGCCAAGGCTTTTTTTGCATTTGTGGTGTTAAAAACCCTGATTTCCTGTGGACTCTGCAGAGCTCTGCGGCTCGACACTGTCACTCCCTGTATCCGTCGTAGATTTGGTGATGTCACGAGAGAGGAATCATTGACAAAGCTGCTTTCCCACGTTGCCATCACTGATCACTGTCAAAGATCGAAGCTCAGCTAAGCTTTCCTAGATTTCCATTTTCCAAATCAACAAATGAATAAAGAAACGTTGATTTAAATTGTACATCTAATAGAAGAGCAGTGTTAAAAGTGGCAATAACCAGACTAGTCGACATGCAATGTTTTTATTGAAAAGTCCTGCCTTTTTTAATATAAACATTGCATGTCACTAGCTCAGCAGCCTACAGGCAGAATCCTGCATTCCTTAGTAAATACTAAAATACTGCTTAATGGAGTGAAGCCGGCCGCATAAAAGTAAAGAGTTTTCCTCATGAACCCATGTGTACTGTCTCTCCTCCCCCTTCATAGATGAGTTAAACTATGAGCTTCTGTCAGCTGCTTAATTGCACGTCTGGAGGGAGCATGCGGTTCAGTGTCTTGTCTACCTGATTGTTTTCTGTGCACTTAAAGTCTCCTCGTAGAAATAAAACAGAAAAAGCAACATTAAACAGAAAGGAAGATTATCTGCCTTTTACTGCTTCTGATGCTTCATGGTGTAGTTCTTTGAACTGTTTTCCCCCATTTTCATTGTTGCTCATCTGGGATTTAATGGAATTCAGGCACACTTCTTTATCTGCAAAATTATTCTCCATTTCAACAATTTTCATATATTTTTTGACTGTTGCGAGAATTTCTTGATCTGTCATGTATCATAATTCTTTTCATGCTGCGTAGCGACAGACAACTGGGAGTTAGTGAAAATCTGTCTACAGCACAGTCCTCCTCCTCCTCCATATATAACTTAGCTTCTGACTCTTGCTCCTCCTGCTGTTTGCCTCTCCCCCTGGTTATTGCTTCTTTTCAGGCTTGAGAACCACTCGTATTAGCTGTCGGCTTTCTCTTAAGTACAGGAACCCTACACCCTTAGCAGTTGTACCTGAAGCACTAGATGTTACAGGCAGGTCTGTTTTTCAACATTTTTCTTTTCAGACATTTCGCTCAGATTTGTAAGTATTTTCTGGACTCTGTTTTTCTTTGCCATCTATATATCACACCTCATCTTTCGCTTGTTTTTTTTTTTTTTTTTTTTGTTTTATCTCACCTCTTCACTCTGCATATTGAGTTTCTGCCAGAACAAAATTTACAAAAATCACACAATCAAATTCATCAACCTTTAAATTAAACACCAGACACAGTTTGAGATCATGAAATTGCTTTCTGTGTGAAACTGCACGTTTAAACACCTGAAATCTCCTCATTAATAAACAGCAAAATGTGTGAAATCACGACTCTTTTTGCCGGAGTGCTGAGAGGTGACACTGACACAAACATGTCCTTCATAACAACACCTGCTGCTACCACTTTGTACACTTTGTCAACAAAAATTACCACTGATCCGTTCATCTGAGCAGCAGATTTAATGACACACAACTTCTTCTACTGGTACTCAGTTGTACTAGGAAAAAAAGGTGAGATGTCTTGTTTCCTGGTTAACCAAGTTAACTACTATAGGCTCATGTGTTTAGCATAGCAACTGGTGAACACCGGCCGACTGCAAGCACATACAAAACCCAATAAAAGAGGTCTTTTCGCACACTAAGACAGTATAAACTATCAAACTAAAATACATGCTATTTACATTTACAGATATAGATAGAAAAAAAACTCAGAGTTGTTCTCACACAAGAGCATGCTGTCACTCCTTAGACTAAAAGAAAAAGAGAAATATTGAAGTACAAGCCCTGAACTAATACAAAAAAATGCCACTAATTGAAAGTTAAGGGATAAGGATGAGTTTTCAGTTTGGTTTCACATACCTGTGACACAGGTATCACAGAGTCAGGCAGTCAGCAGGGAGGTTGTTGCAGAGAAAAGGGGCATGATAAGGGAAAAGACAGCCTTCTTCATAACTCTGGGGACAGACAGCAGCCCTGTTATCTTCGAACCAAGAGCAGGGTATGGAAAATAAGGTTTAAGGAGATCAGGCAGATATCAAGGTGGCTGGACAGTTAGGACCTTGCAAGTCATCAAAATAAACTTAAAGTGATATTTGAGGATATTTGACATGGGATTATGTGAGGTAATTATTTGTAGTCAGTGTATTACCTGCAGTAGATTCAGATCAGTGCTGCCAGTTTGGAGCAGTTTTTGCCAGCACAGAAACTGAATGATGAACTACTGTGGACAGTGGTGAACTATAAAGAGACAAAAACAGAGGGCCAAGAACAGAGCCCAGGGGAACTCCATATTTCACTAAAGGAAATATTGCAGTAGTACTACTGTAGTACTATTATTAGACCTCAAGTATGTGAGAGCAATACCAGAGATGGCAAAACGGGTGTTCCAGTAGGTGTAGCAGAGTGCAGTGATCTATAGTATCAGAAGCTGCACTGAGCTCGAGTAAGAGATGCACAGAGGAGGAATCTGAATCCATAGTAGGCTAAGCAGAGGATCATCTACCACTTTATCAAGTTCAGTGGTAGTGGTGTGACAGGCCCTGGGAGAAGGTTGAATAGGCCAAAAAGATTACTGTCATATATGTGGGCTGAAAGCTGCTGAGACACTGCTCCTTCTACCTTTGAAAAAAATGGAAGGTTAGAGTCTGGTGAATAATTATGAAGAGACCCTGGATTAAGGTGTGGTTTCTTAATAATGCCTGTTTTAAAGTTAGTGCAGACAAGGCCAGATGTAAGTGATAAATTCATAATATTTGGATTGTAAATACTACTGGAAAGTAGAGCGCTAGTTCAGCCGTCTTAATTTTACCATCTAATCCATAGAGGTCAATGCAGCCATGGTTATTTTTTTCTCCCAACACCTGGTGCTCTTCATTTAGCTGGCTTGTCAAAGAAAATAAAATCTATCAAAGACCGTTAATGTATGGTGTTCTCACATGACAAAAAAAGACGGAGTCAGTGTGATGAATGTTGTATCAATAGTGTCTCTCCTGTCTGGTTAAGGGAGCACCCGTAACCTAAATGCTTGTAATTAACTTAACCTTTTTACTTCATTAGCAGCAGCTGTATTGATGCTACTGTTTTGGGTCAAAACTTTTGAAACTAGCAACTGTGTTGCAAATCATATATTAAATTGCTCAACCATTAACTCTTAAATATCAGTGCTGCATTTGGAGTCTTTTAAACATCAACCATCCCTACTTTAAATACATTTCCCAAAAGAGAATTAAAAATTCACTACATTTGTATATTTCACTATGTTAAGGAATACATTACCATGTCCTCTCTGCCACTGACACATATTTCAAATAGTACTTTCATCCTCTGTGAGACTTATCCTCCCTTTTTGATCTTGTTTTTTTTTTCTTACTGCAGAATAAATTAGATCACGTTTACAACGAAACATTTTCTTCTTCCTGATTTCTGTAAAACCACTTGGTAAATGACGTCCAAACCTGCATTTTTTTTTCTTGGAAATCCAGCTGTTGTTTTTCACTTTTCCTCCACTTCTGTCTCATTTGGCAAGTCAGCAAAAACTGGTCACAGGTAGTCCAGAGCACCACTTTATCACCTCCCTCTTCCCTGGAGGAACTCTCTGACTCAACCAGACCTGCTGGAGGATGTTTGCACAACCGCCAACTCAACTGTGGTACCCATAATGCTTCCTACATTCACACAGGAATCTCTAGCTTTCTGTGTGATATTTTATGTTCTGTTTTAGGAAGCAAAATCTAAATTACTGAGCAATGAGCCTTTCATACAGTAATTATTTATCATAATTACCAATTTTCTAACCTGACGAGCAGAGCTGCATGCACAGAAATTAGAAAATTTGTACAGATTCATTGCTTATATATGGGTGAAAAATATAAATATAAGTGCATGAAAAGCATTCTTTATTTCTTGCTTCCTTTCTTTCTCTCTTTCTTTCCTTCTTTCCTTTTCTTTCTTTCTTTCTAATAAATACACAACAAAGGGTGACCTTTAGCCAGATACTTTGATTTAAATATTGATGCGTTCCGATTGCCTCTGAAGTGTCTCTGAGCAGCAGTGTTGTTAAACAGCTACTTAAGAATGATTTGTTGGTTTGAAGATGAACTAATCATTATTATATCAGCTTGTGAAATAAGTGCTTCATTAGGTCATAAATATAAACGGGGCACGGTCTTACTGAAGGACAGATCACCTCTAAATGATTTGGTATTTAAAGTATGTATTGTGTCAGCAGAAATATTTATTTTGTGTTGCACTGTTATTTAATCCCATTGAATTGCATGCAGATTTTGTGTGACTCTTGTTTTACTAAGCTTTTGCTGCTGCCCAAGTGCAACTGAAGAAATGAGCCCTCTAGGATAACTCTGGTGCATTTACAGTTGTTTTTCCTGATGATCAGAGAACATTGTTCCTGTCAAATGAACTAATAAACTGAACTAGATAATGCACCACAAATGCAATAATTATAGTGAAACATCAACAATGTTTCAGCAGCAGGAGCCATAGATAAAATGTTAAAAATCACAATTCATGGTTTGAGTTTCAATGAGAATTTTAAGGATAGGTGACCTTTGTCATCTTAGTAGCAATGTCATTGTGGTTATGTGTAGAAAAATAATACTGACTATTGGAACAGGAAACTTTTTTTTTTTTTTTTCATTATTTTATGGTCTCAACAATGTCTAATAATGTAAATAAATATGTTGTACAAACAGTTAATGAATTTAAATGTATTCATTTGTAAGTGGTTGTGAAGTATAATGTCAGTCATACAGAGTCTGTACTGACTGGAAGAGTAACTGGGTGCCAATGAAAAACAAGGACAGGAGACCCGAAAAAAGTCCAAAGACAGGAGGTGTTCAAATGCCACCACATTCATTATCCATTTCCTCATGGTGTACATCATCACCAGCAGTCAGCAAGTCTTTTTCATCATGGACCAATTGACTAGCACAGGAGATAATGATTAATTACTACAGCCATCTATTCATTATATTCATTATCATGTATGCACATAAATGTTCCAGTGCTGCACTTGAATTAACTCACACATAAGAAACTATAACATTACAATTAATATTTAAAGTTATATTTAATAAAGTGAAATGACACAGGAAGTACACAGGGAGGAACTATGCAGTGTTCCTGTAAAGCAAAAATTGTAGAAGAAGGTAGTGCATGTTGATTGGTTAGAAAATACTTGCCTACAAAATAATGATTAAAACTGTCACTTGACTCCAGGGGAAGAAAAGAAAGTTGTATAGAAAATAATTAAAATAGAACATATGTGAAGAGAAATGAAAATTATGATTCACAAAAAGGCCCAGAGGAATCTGCAAGATTTCAAAACAGTTTAAAAGGAAGAGGAATGGACCAAAATATTACCTGACCACTGTGAGTGATTCATTTCTTCATACAGGAAGTTTCTTGATGCTGCAATGCTTTTTCACCAAGTATGAAATGATTTGAAGTTAGTGAGTCATGTGCAAAAAGATAAAAAAAAGCAGCATCTCCATGTCTTCTTGTAATCGTCTTTTCAAGGAAAAGAATTGTGTGTTCACATTCTAGCTCTTTTTATGTCCTGAGCAACTAACTCATTACATTTTGTAAATTGCCATCTTGTCATGTTTTTCTCTTTTTTTTCTTTCTTTTTTTTTTATTTTTTTTTATTTTGATAATATTATCTCACTCTGTTGGGTGGTGGATAATTTATAGGAGTATTCTTTATATAGAGGAGGTCTTGAACACACTGTTTACACAGACCCAACATCCCTCCAGGAGTAACAACTTGGAAAGGCAGAGACAGGTAGAAATAGGCAGAAACCTCGAGCAGAAGCAGGCTCTGGGTGGCAGGCCATCTGTCTCCTCTGGTTGGATTGACAGAAAGACAAAGAGAATTTTTCAGAATAGGATATTTAATCTGTATGATCCCGAACTCTACAGAGCTGGGTGACTGTGAAGCACAACATATATAGGGACATGCCGCATATGTAGCTGTAATATGTGACTGGATGTCACAAACTGATGGACACATAATTAAAACAACACTGAACATTACAACTTATGATATTGACTATTATACAGTACATTGAACACACACACAAAGCACTGGTTCACTGCTCCTGTTCCTTTTCTCTATTTAATTTTACTTCATGAATAATATATTCATATATATATTTTTGCTCATCTCCTGATTGAATTGTATTTTCCTTGACACTTTGGCAATATTGTTCACCTGACATTTATACCAATTAAGCATACTGAACTGAATTGACAGACAGATAGAGAGAGCGAGAGGGAGAGAAAGCATAGCACAATTCAAGTTCCACATAGATTTCTATAAGAAGAAAATAACTGAAGAATTGTTGTAGGATCCAGAGTTAGTAATGTATGTAAGTATGAATGTGTACAAATAGGAGGGAGAGAAGGAGAGAAGAAACATCATAGTAAGTCCTCTGGCGGTCTAGAGCTACAGCAGCATAACTAAGGAATGCCTCAGCCTAAGTTGGACTTAACTATAAACTTTATCAAAAAGGAAAATTTCAAGGCTATTTTTAAATGTGTGTCCTGCCCAAATTTAAAAGTAGCCTTGAAATTTTCAGGAGTCCTGAAACCAAACCTAACCAAAGATATTTACACAGGAGAGGAGTCTGACAGTTGTAGGCTCTGTCTCCCAAAATAGTTGTGGAGACTCTTGGCACCACAAGAAAGCTTGCATTCTGGGAGCTTCAGTGGGGTAGTAGGGCTACAGGTCAGGGTACCTTTAGTCTTAAGAGACATGTTGGGTGCAATGATTTCTAGAGGCAGCATGTTCATGGTCTGCTTTTTCTGCAAGAAATGTGTGTGGTCTGCATTGAAATGTGTTTAATATGTGTGTTGAAAGACATACTGTGATCAAAGATTACACTGAGATTCTGCACTGAATGTGCTTGAGGCCAGGCCAGTACCATCTAGAGTAACTGTGTTGTTTCTGAGGTGTCTGGGGCAAAGTATGATAACTAACTAAACTAAAGTAAGTTTATTAGCAGAAAATTGATGTTCATCCTGGTCTTTATGTCCTGTTTAGTTAACCCTAGCCTCAACTGGTCTGTGTTATCTGGCTTCATTCGTAAATATAATTGGGAATTGTCTGCATACAAGTTTATCGAGTTTTTTCCTGATAAAATTGCCTAAAGAAATATTACACAGGAAGAGCAGAAAGTCCATGTATAACTTTTTAATTTTCATCATACATGGAGGATTCACTGAAATCAGTCTGATGAATAGAACTCTATTGCCAATTGAATGCTCAAGTCTGTGTAACACAAAGTTAATATATGTAAATATGTGTGTAAATGTATATATACATGTATATATGGAAACCCCTAGATTTGAACTCTGCTCTTCCTTCCACTCGTTGCCAGATCGTTCCATCGAACAGTGCGGTAGATACGGTCAGGCCACTTGTGACTTTATTACTCCATGTTGCTTTTTCACTTGTGGATAATCTTTTTTTTTTTCCTCTGTGCTCCAGGTTGCCAGTTTGTTTTTCCTACTGCCTGCCCACTCCTGCAGCCCAGACTCTGATTATAACAGGTACATAACCTGTACAAAAGACAGATTTAATAAATCTAGTAAAGAAGTAGTAACTAAGGCAAAAATTCCTTAAGCAGCATAGTTGGAATGGGGTCCAAAAGACTTAAAAATAGTTAAAAATTATTAATTAATTGGTGAAAATCAATGGGAGAAAATCTGCCTAACTATATATTAGGATTTCCAGATGTTCCTAATCTTCCTCCAATAGTCAGAATTATATCATTAAAGAAGCTCATGAGGTTGTTTCTTGCTGAGAGCTACAACTACAACTACAACTACAACTTTATTTCAGCTTTGTGGGAGGCTGAATACTCACCTTCTCCACCTACCCCACTACCTTCTTGTTTGATGTGTTTCCCCTGCTGCCTGCATTTATTTTCCCTCACCCCTGGTTTCCCTGCTTCTTTTTTTTCTCTACAACTGTCTGGGTACCTGCCTCCTGTGGTGCTGCCCTTGCCCCCATTCCCAGCAGTCCCCACTCTGACAGGTGACCTCATGGAGCATTGGCTTCACACGGCTGGCTGCGTGCACACAGATGTGTCCACAGTCGTCCTTTTCTGTCCTGCCACCTGAAATGCGGACCTCTGCTGTCTACCCTATGTCACCCTGTTGGTTGCTGCCCCTTAGTCATTTCTATGTCCTCCGCTGTCTTCCTTCTTCTCCTTGTTTCCCTTCTCATATTTTTTTTTTGTTCCTCGCGCTTTTTGCTATAACTTTTGATCTATGCTGGCTCACTTGAAAATGTTGCTGCCATGTCAGCTTCTCAGACCTGATTCTGTTCTTCCCCTGTCTCGATCCTTTTAATCTTTTTTCAAGTCCCACTCACTCCCTTTCATTTTCTGTGTTCCCATTGTTTCCCAGTTCTTTTGAGCGTTTCTCCTCTTTTCCCTTCCTCCTGCCCCACACTCAACCTTTGTCAGCCCATAGATGAGCTTGTGGCAGAAACATAATAGGATTTTTATATGAACTCAGTTGTGATGCTAACAACAATGAATTATAAGCACAGTTCTCATTAGATTGTCATGAGCTCTTTCTTTAACAGAGAAGGGTGGAGGATATAATAATAATAATCACAAAGTCTGGTGGCTCTAATGGCAAATGCAGTCACTGTAGGAGTAATCATGAGCTCTAACAAGACTGACTATCATCCATTTCCAAAAGTTTGAGGGTTATCAAGAGACATTTTAGGTTGGAGGATGGAGGTCACAACCCCTAATTTTGTAGCTGTTTAAGTTTAGACTTTTCCTTGACAGCGATGACTGTGGATTTAATTCTAGTGCTGGGCATTTCACTGCTTGTGATCACTTCTTCTACTCCACTACTACTACCAAAAATGAGTAGTTTGCTTTTAAATTGTTTAAAACTACAATGAAACAATATGTTACTTGTAAAACCCCTGACATGTTTCAAATTAAGACATTACAACTAATTGTAATAACAGTAATTGTAAGACAACATTGGCCTCAATCCAGCCAAGATTGCAAGGCCAGCACAGAACTTGAGCAATGTGCTGGTGTTGACAGGGACAGCAGAAAAAGAAAACAACAACAACAACAACAACATTTAGCATTTTAATAACAATATCAGGTTAAGTGTACACTTTAGTCTGAAGTTCTTGCGCCAAAGAAAAGGAGCTTTACAGTTTTTTTTTTTTGTTTTTTTTTTATCACCTGTTTGCACAGATGAAAAAGTTAATTTTTTTTTTTTTTTTTTTTAAATAAAATAACTTTGGTCAAGTTTTGATCTGAAACAAAAAAGGTACTGTGCATTTTAATTTAATCTGAATGTTTTCAAAGCAACACGCTGATTAAACACTTGATGAAAAAGCTCTTTCAAATGCCTTTTAGTTTTTCCTTTAGTCTTAGCAAGCCCAACTAATTAATAAAATGTTGTTCTTTTACTCCATCTAAAGTGAGTGGAGCTCAGTCGGATAAGTGAAATAGACCATAATTCCCAAAGAGGGAGTGCAAAACAAAAGAGGGTAAGATGGTTGTTGTTATGTTTAATTTTGAACTATTTAAAAGCAAACTTCAAATTTCTGAAAGTAAACACAAGCAATAAAAACAAGTCCAGCACGAGAATTACATCCACTCACTGAAAGTCCCAGCTCATACAGTGAAGAGGTTATGACCTCCATCCTCCTCCCTAACAATGTCTGTTGATAACCCTCTACCTTTTGAAATTGTTCACACACACACGCACACACACACACACACAGTCACAGGAAGAAATACAAAAAAAAACACACATACATGCACATTCCCTCAAACCTTGCAATAAATAGTACTTTTCTATAATTAATACTTTGATGCCAGTTTTACGAGTTGCCTGCGGTGGTGGCACGGAAGTTTAATCTGATGAACAAAGAAGAAGACGGGCTTAAGATTTTAACCTCCACTGCTCCAGTAAATATCCGGTGGCATAAACACAACCCCTCTCCCAAACAAATACTGAACCCAATACCACCATGCCTAATTAAATAATATCACTGAAACCCAAAGGAGTTCATTACACAGACTCTGATTTGCATTTCGTAAGACACGCACCTCCTCTAAACTTCCCAGGTAAATATTCATGTCTGTTCTATGTTTGCTCTCTATTGTTTAGGATGAATCTGAGAGGAAGCAAAGAGCTGGAAGGTGACCTTTTGAAAATCAAAACACTTGGTTGGATTTGGAAAATAGAGAGTGATGGTGGTGGTGTAGGTGATGATAGTGGTGGGGGTAGATTGTGGGTAAGAGGGTGGAATTAAATTGCCCACAAAAGTAATTTCTTCCGCTCAAATATATTTTCGCTGTCTGCTTCTTTTGGAGCCAGGAAGACAACCAGCCAGCAGCAAGGCAAGGTAACCTTTCTCTAATTGATGTCTGTATGTGCGCACTGCACACCAGGCAGCCGTATTGTGAGGGAGTTGAGAGTAGCCCAGGCCTCAGCATGTGGCAGAGTTTGACGGGAGGGGGTTGATGCAGCCTTGCACTTTGAGTGATGTACCACAATCAGACGCCAGTGTAATGGGTACAGTCAGAAGAGGGAGCTTTAATTTCTCAACATGCTGGAAACTCTGAAAACTTTCAGCATTTCATTTGCCACGTTATCCTTGTAACGTATCTCCATATCATGTAGTCCTACAGCATATGTAATGAACAGAATACACCACCAACACTATAACAAACCATTAAATCTGAAATTTTGTGTAAAATAAATTCAAAAAAGAACTGACTTTTAGTTTATATGCTATAATGTATGGATGATGTTAATATTAGAATCTAGGCTACATCTAATAGCTTATTACCTTTAATAACCAAGCATAACTTCAAAAGCTAAGGAACTTCTTTAACTAACTACATCAGTTTGTGAAGTTACGACTTGCTTTATAAAAAAAAAAACATTGTCATTACAGATACACCAATTGCAGTATTTGTGTGGAAGATTGTTCTGGATGTTGTGAGTTTTTAGACTTTAAATACTGGAAGCTCTGTCTTGCTTTTTGTTGGATTCAAGTTGAAGTTACACTAGCTATGCAAGTGTTAGGGTATGTACACATTCTGCCTTCAAAGCCTTTTCTCTTCAAATGTTTAACATGAAAACTGTCTGTTTTATAAGCAGTATAACTGTTAGATGTTAGTGTTTTAGTTTTTTTATTTTATGCAACTAAGTGCATATTTAAAATGATTTTCATTTGGAAATGAAATAGTTGGAAAGTTAGATTTCAATGAATTCACAGGTCTAATGCTAGCTGCAGTAGCTAGGTAGCTACAGCTAACAAAATCTGCGCTCAGTAGTTATGAACACTGACAAAACAGATGCTCACAAGCTAAAAATAAGAATCTTCATCTGTCTCTACGTGAACTCAATGGCACATTGATTCAAAAGAATGTGGTAAATATTTTACCATTATCATTTTAAACTGAATATCTGTTATACAAGAAGATTGACTGTCATATATTGACAGGAGTAAGGGGAGTGGATCTTAGCAAAGGGTCAATTACTTAAGGGAAAATTGAATCATTCCTGAGAATAAAAGGGGGTTGAGTAATACAAATCTAAACTGTGTCTGTTATGTGCATGTCATATTAAGACCAATGCAATATAGCTGTCTTCCAGGAATATTGGGAGCCATCCTTAGTAATAAGGCATAATATAATAATATGATTTTCTTTTGATGACATACAAAAAAGCAGTTTTCATTTTAATTTACATACACTAAATGTAAAAGAAAAACTGAGTCCATTTTCTTTTGCTGATTGAAAATGAAAATTGAATGGAAAAAACACTGGAGCTGTCCTTGGTTCTGATTTTGTCTGTAGATGGGGGCGTTCTCCATGGTCCTGAAACAGCTGGCACTTCAGCAAAAGCTTGTGTTTGTGCTGGAAACTATATTAACTGTCGATACAGCTGTTTTTTTTTTTTGTTGTTGTTTTTTAACTACAGGGAGAGTTCACTGATCTTTCTCAAACAGTAAACGGTAGGAACACCAGTAACAAGGCCACTTTAACTTTTAATGTAGGGAAGATTTGCTGAATTCACTCTTTTCAGTAAACACACTGATGTAGTTTACACAGAATCATACCTTGGAGCATCTCGGGCCAGTGTTTAACTGTCTGTCAATTAGTTACTCAACTGGAACATTTGTGCCTTCCCAACAACACCTTGGTTGTCTGAGGGTAATGTGTATTCATTAACGTCCTCCTCCCAAATCTTCCAGCCAGCCTGAAGATGTGAATCAGCAATGCCCTCATAACAAAGGCTCACAGGCTAACACAGCCAACTGCCTGTGCACTACTGATTCTTTGTCTTCTGTCATAATGCTTTTCTTCCATTAAAAATTACCCAAGCTAACAGTTTGTAATTTAGTCTGTGAATAGAGGGAATTCTAATTTAATTTATCTCTTCATTGGTAAATAATATTTATTTGTGGGTGTAGGCAGGATTTTCTATAAACCAGAAGGGCTGAAATAGGTTTTCATCAGAATGAGACCCACAGGGTAAATTATAAAAATAATTTTGCTTTTTCTTTTTTTTTTTTTTTCTTTTGTCCAAAGTGATTTACCATATATATACATAAGCAATTTGAGGTGCAATGTTTTGCAAAGGGGCACTTCACACATGTGGATAGGAAAAACCAAGGCTCAAACCACTGAAGGTACAATTCACTGGTACAGCACTCAACCACATGAGCCACAGCCACCCCTCTCAATCAGAAATTCATCTCAATTAAATGATTGTTCTCCTCTTTGCTCAATTATTTATGCAAGTCTGTGCATGACTATGGGACTAATACCCTTCCAGTGACCAGGGCCCTGCTCTTCAAATGTAACTTGTTATTCTCAGAATCCAAAAATAAAATCCTGTTTTTTTTTAATATGGTTTGTTAAAGGCAGTTTGAGAAATGAGTTGTTAAATCTGGATGGATACATTTTGAAAAACAGTGCATTCATTCTTATATTGAAACAAAGGAAAAATCATGACCAGCCTTAATATATTTGGATCACATGATGTTTGGTGAGGTTCCCCCCAAAGGACAACAAGCAGCATTTCATTGATAGTTAGGAAAATGAAACCTTACTAAACTAGAGCAGCCTTAATTAAAGCATAAACAATTTCATCTCTCTCTCTCGCTCTGAAGTTAATCATTTAATAAGTTCAAAAGAGTTAATATCTTTCTGCTCACAGTATCTTAGACTAATTTTGTTGTTTTTTTATCATTTATAAGTATAGGTAACTTTTCATTCTGAAAATGAAGTTGTGATAATTGCAGCAGCAGATCATAGACTTGTTTTCATCTAAAATATAAGAAAGTGAGTCATGTGTATCTGGCAGTTTGTTTATGCATGTGGTTTATCCTCATGATTCACTTATTACTTGGCGCCATGACGACAGCTCCAAATTAGTTATTTATTTTTTTCATCAACATTCTGCATCAACAGAGAAGTCGTGTAAGTAACAAGATGCAATATTCCTGTCAAACATGTCTTTGCTTGGATGTGTGTGCACCAGAGTGAACCACTGAACACAAGCTTTATGATTATTGAGTGGAAGTGTGGTGGATTGCGCATCTTTAGAAATGGCATTATCTGGCTGTGAGCTGGCATTGCTCAATCTGAGGGAGAATTAAATGGCTAGAATCAAGCCGATCATAATGTGACAATTACATGAAAGTCACCAGAGAGTTTATGTTTACCAGCTGAAGGATGCATGGCAAGGTGTTATAACGGTGTAGTCTTAGTGTGTCAGTGCCGTTGATATATTACTCCCTTCTGTGTATCTATCCTGTCAGAGGTAGGAGGTGGAATTAGGAGAGCATATTTAAGTATGTTTGTGTCTCTGATCGCATCAGACAAAAGAGAGAAGGAGAGGCTGTGAGTCCATACAAGTATCACACTGTTAGCGCAACTGCCAGCTCCACCCAAAAATTGCCATTTTGTTTAACAGGAAAACCAAGTTGTGTTAACGACTGATACAGCCTCTAACCTGATGTGGTGAAAAAAGATGGTCCACGTATTTGCTCTCAGCTTGTGTGGTGGTTAGCACTGTTGCCACACAGCAGGAAGGTCCATAGTTTGATTCCTGGGCCTGGGGCTTCTCTGTGTGGAGTTGGATGTTGGACAGGGATGCACAGGAATATTCTCCCTGTGCCTGCAAGGTTTCTCTCCGGGTACTCAAGCTTCCTCCCATAGTCCAAAGACATGCACGTTTAGGTTAATTGGTGACTCTAAATTGCCTGTGGGCGTGAGTGTGAGTGTGAATGGTTGTTCATCTGTATGTGTTGGCCCTGCAATAGACTGGCGACCTGTCCAGGATGAACCCTGCTCTTGCGCTACATCAGCTGGGATTGGCTCCATCCCACCCACGACCCTGACAGATAAGCGATATAGATAATGGATCAATGGATGGACAGCTCCCACTTGCCCACCTGAGCTGTTTCATTTGTTCCAAGTGTAATTTACCATTTTCAGTGCCAGGTATTTACTGAACCCCTGTGGTTTGTGGCCATTGGGCTTTTTTTTTTTTCCAGCAGTAACCCACCACACTCAGCCGCAAGGTCACTGGTTTGCACAAGCTTAGAAGAGCTCACAACCATCACTGACACCAAAATGGCTCCGCAATGTGCATCATCATTCACAACTCCCACAGCGGGGGTGCTGGGCCACACACAGCACTGACTGCTACTGGAGGTGTTGCAGTGTGTTTCATTTTAAAACACTGGTGGATTTAAAAGTTGTTTCAAAGTACACTCTGTGGTTTTGTTATAAATTCCAAGGTTACCTCAAGGCTCACGACCCTTTATGTGAAAACACTGAAAACAGCAGTCAGTAGCTATAAAGGGAGAAATAAATCAAATGTATGATTTTCGTGAGTCAGTAGTAGGCCTATATGTCTAAAATCTAAGCTTTACACAAGCTGGTAATCTTATTTATGTCTCTCCGCTAACATCATGACAACTGGAGAGAAGTACTGCTGAGTGTCTCTGCTTAAGTCTGATTTGTGATTGGGGTGCCAAAGGTCGGCTGTATAGGCCTCTGTGTATGTGGTCTTGTCACCTGACGGGAGGGAGAAAATGTCATACCACGGAGTTATTCTTCATGATGGATGACTTCCCCTTTTGGTCACCACAACATGCGCATGATGCCACAAATCACTTGTCTGGCTGTGGCACACAATGAGCATGCGCACACATGCAGCCTGTACAAAGCATACAATGATGCTCAATTTATTGTGCAGTCAACAACACAACACCATTCTCTTTTGCTTTTTATTTCTATTTTCTATTGACAACATATTTCAGTGTTATATTTTTGCTTTAATAGTCACTGCAGGAACTAAAAAACTAATATATATATATATATATATATATATATATTTGATATGCTCTTACTGGAGTCATCTCATAAAAATGACCAGTTTAAGTGAGCCTCCTAAATGACCACCTCCTTAAAGGGCCTACTGGTTTCTTGCTAGGAGCAGGTGGTGGTGATTGTCGCTCCATAAGAGCTTCAGCCATTGCTGCATTTACAAGACAGGCCCTCCCTGAGCACCACAACAATTTCTGAAAGCAATGTAATTGCAATAGTTTGATCACCACCAGAAAAGAAACATATTCAAAGGACCCCAGAATGTAATGTTGGGCAGTCCAGACTGTGGTGGTAATGTAGCCAAAACATTTGATTCTGCAGCCACGTTGCATCTGAAAATAAGTGCTTCAAATTCATTTATGTTCGAATTCAAGTACGCTTTGCTGTTTTTGCACAGTAGGTTATGCAAGAATTACGCCTGCCAACATTTTTGTGTATATATGTACATACTGCAATATAGCTAGCTAGCTAACATCAACGCTAACGAAAGCTAGCTTGTACTGCTTCAACTCTCGGCTCCAGAGTGGTTCATTGTGACATTTCTTAGGGTGGGGAGGGGCAAGTGGCTGGCAAGTAAGAGAGAGAGAGAGAGACACTGTGCATGTCAGTAAATGCTAATGCCGAGAATTAATTTTTTTCATGAGTTTCTTCTGGGCTGTAAACAGCTGTTAATGCTTTTTTTAACATTAGCTATGTAACAAGAACAAAACTTAACAATTCCTTTAAAACTTCACACTTCCAATTTGTGATACAGGCTTCCTGTTCAAAGTTTTAAACTGAGATAAACCAGATGACATTGTCAGGGTTATATTTTCAGAAGTCGGAGCCAGAGCCACAGAAGACATTAATGAGCTCTTCTCACAGGCTGAGCAGTTTCCCTTGTGTCAGACAAAATTAACTCCCTGTGTAAACTCTCTGGAGTGCTCCTTTAAAATTGCACAGGAAAATAAACATGGGTTTGTCCACACATGCTGTGGCCTCAGAGAGTGACATGGTCTTCTCTCACTGGGTCATGGGATTTTTGCACCAATGCCACTATTAAGTTATGTTGTAATTACAGTGATTATCCATATGGTAAATTATGTGTGGCTTCCTTTGAATGTGTGTGGGTAGGTACGGACAAACAGATAAAGTGCCTGTAAATGACTATGATTACATGTTTTAAGCAAGTATTACATTAACTGTCATTCAGAAAAGGGTTTGATCAGTGACCAAGTGATATCAGCATTGTAAGAGTTTACACATGTAGCTGATGTTCATACCTTTATGTTCTTGTATGTAATTATCTTGCAGCGCCCCCTGTTCATTTTACGATTTGTGGGCGAACTGTCAGTTTCATTCTCTGTGAGCAGCAAACACCTGCAACAAACAGCATCCCCAACATTCACTGCTTGGCCAACTATCTCATAAATGTCATGCACCACGGCCCTAGCTCTTTTTTATGTGACACGTGTAGGTGCCCTGCCTGGCCACATTTAATCTTATTGTAACACCCTTAGGCCCCATTAAACACAAAGCCAACACCAGCAGTCTGGGAATAGTTCGCCCCCACGGCGCAGTCACGAACCATAATGACTTTAAAGGAAAAATCACCTCAAATTATAAATAGGCTTGAGCAAAGGTGATGCATTAGGCAATTTTGGTAGGAGCTGTATAAAATTAGAAAGCAAAAACCACCAAAGTGGTGTAATGGAATGGGTACCTTTCTGTTTGAGGAAGAGCAATGTGCTAAATTGCCACAGCAACAGCCCCACATCATGACACTCCTTGATGTCTCCTTGATGACTTAATCTTAATAGTATCCTAATGCAGTCGTTATGTGATGTAATGTTAATGTAAAGTGGGTGCTTATCATTTTAAACACCTTCTTATAAGTCTAAACCAGCACAAAACATCCAGTGTTAATTTGAATAATAACTGTGACTAAAGAGCCTTATCTAACTCATATAAGTTACAATTATTATTATATTAGTTATTACCATTAATTTACAATTTTACTCCTACATCTTTTATTAATTCAGCAATGAATGAAACAAATAATTAAATGCTGAGCTGGAGGGAGAAAGGAAAAATGGGAGAAAGAGAAACAATGCATCAGTGAGTATAAGCAATGTCATCATCTTTGCTGATCTTACACATCAAAGTCTGCTGAGTGTCGGGGCCGACTACCACATACTTGAAAAAGTTGTATGAAGCCTTTTGTGGCTCCAGAGGGAGCTGCATGAAAAGTCCTCAAGTGATGTCACTTGAGTCAGCAACTGTCGGAGCCGAAAATGAGGGAAAAAAACTGCGGACGAGGAGTTAAAAAGAAGCGATCTTACCAGACCACTGTTGCTGCTCCTCATCTCAGTCTCATCTCAATCTCAGTCTTCAGGCTACATTAGCTACTACAACCATAACCCCCCCAAATCTCTGACTGAACTGGCATCTGATGAGTTGGATTGTGTGTAATGTGGGAAAAAGGAAAACTATGTGTGGAATAAAAAAAGACAGTATCCCTTTTTGACTCTGTCAATTGTGAGTCTGACATTGTTATGCAAGTGCAATGCTCAGTGGGTGGGTTACTTCTTTAAGCCTTGTTCATTTGCACCATCACAGAACCTTTCAGTCGCAGATATATTGATTTGATTATTGAACGGAGCTAAAACAAATAAATCAGCATCTAGTCTTTAGCTTCTGCCTCAGTTTTTTTGTAGCGCAGGTTGTCAACACTTCCAGAGATGAAAACAAAATGTTGTTGTATTCAGCTCTGAGCTGGGTGGGGGCAAAGGAGCATTAAGTCATTCAGTCACTGCAACATTTATTGGACTTATTGCTATTTAACACTTAGTCACTTTGCCGCCTGCTTAATTTTCCAGAGTGGCTCATCACATCTGGAAACTCTAAAAACACTTATGAAGGTGTAGAATTCAGAGACAGAATAACCAAGGACAGAGGAAATGTTTTCCTCCCTGCTGAACTTCCCTGTTCCTAAAGTTGCATGTGATATAGCAGGCGATATAAAGTATCACTGCTGAGACATCCCCTTTGGCAGCTATGAAATGCAGTATATCTCCCAAACAGTTGCCTGGGGTGCTATTGCTGTTATCTTAATTCAGCTTTGATAAGGTGTCAAGTTTCCTTATACAGAGCCTGAAGGCTTGTTACCACCAATGGACACCTTGATCGTTTTTTGTTATTTCATTAATTATTTGCTGATGTGAGATACGTTAGCAGTTTGATAACAAGAGATAAGATGACTTCCCTCTAAAAGTAACATATGCTACATTTAAAGTGTTATGTATGCTAAAGTACCCTGCCTGACCACTCTGTGCGTCTTCATCACGAGGCTGTAATCATATTCACACCCCCTCTCCACCCTCCACCACTACTTGCTGTGAGACACATTTGGGTCAAATGTAAAATTCAAGCTTTCAAGTGAAGATTATCTTTAATCTTCGAGAGAGAGAGAGAGAGAGAGAGAGAGAGAGAGACAGAAGCTGGGCATTTCTGATCTTTCTCGTCCATGACATTTCTTATGTATGTATGTATTTATTTTCTCCTATTCCCAGTTTATCAGTTAAGAAAACACACATCAAAGTGGAGTTACCCTGGAGAGTTTGACAGCAAGTACGCTAAAAGGCGCAAACTCACCCAGTGATTACAGAAATACCACCAACAGACTGGGGTTGATACAGACATTATCTATACTTATAGAGATAATGTAAAAATCCTGCAGGTTTATGCTACGGCCACCAGTTTAAATTATTATCAGGAGCCTTAGCTGCAGAGAAGAAATCAGTGGAATATTTTCTTGTTAAATTTGTGAACAAAACAAGGTGCTGCAGTTTCTGAAGGCCTCCAAAACTGACAAACAATCCCAAAGTGAATGTTGTCTTCTCACACTTTTCAGGCTTTTTACTGTTTGTTTTTATGTATATTGAAGTATGTTGTATGTCTTTTGACTTTCCCTCCTTTATGCCCTGCTGTTGTGTGGCCTTACTGTTGTTACACTGTTGATGCAAACCAATCATAGCACTTTGTAAACTCTGTTGGTGCTATATGAATAAACCTTTTTCTCAACATTGTAATCTTTAACAGAATTTTGAACAAGGTGATTGGATTTTGTGCCAAATTCACCCATTTGTTTCATTGCAAACTGGTCCCATGAAGTTTTAATGTGTAGGCTTGTGGCTTGTGACTGATTAGATATTTTTCTAACGCAAAAAAAATAAATAAATAAAAAAAAACAACAGACAGACTTTCATGTCCATTGAAGCCGAGAAGGGCCCCAGCTGTGATCATGTAATATTTTCTATGGGAAAAATAAATGGAGCGCCAGATACAGTTCCTCCCACTTCACAACTCCATATGAAACATTTGAAAAGCTGAGCTATATTACACACAACCAGAAGTTGATCCTCACATTCTGTAATTACACTGTGAAGTGTGAATATGAATTCAATACAAAATTAAACAGTTTTTCCTAATGACAAAAACACTCTTCCATACCCTTCCATCTAGATGTGCGTTTGTTTTGGTTTTATATTGTGCTGAGGGTAAAAAGGTGAAACCACTTTGCTTTGACTGTGTAATTGGAGATATTCTGACCAATGGACATAATTTGTTTCTGGGGGGAAAAAAAAAAAATGAAAATAGAAAAAAAAAAAATCTTTTTTGCGGGGGTCGTTTTGACAATACTATGGCTAAAGCAGGAAAGTTGTTAGCTATGATATTATGACGAGTTAGGACATACATACATTATGTAAATTCATTAAATTCACCAAAGACAGAATAAAAGAAATCTGGCCATTGTTTCCTAAGAGGCAATTTACTGAAAGTCCTTTGTTACATAAATGGCTGAATATGATACTCAGCTTTCAAAAAGTCAGAGCTTCCTCCCTATTCATAAAGTTTTAAAGGAAATGTAACCTGCTGGCAATACGCTTCCTTTTTTTACTCACAGCCCTCATCTCATGTATTTTAACACACTCATTTACCTTAAGTGTTCCACTTCATTGGTTCGGCAGACCTGATACTGTCAGCTCAGCACCACTGAGACACACTGCACTAGCTGATATTTTCCACACATGCTGAATACACCTTGTGTGGTGACAACAACCAAGTACATATGGTAAGTCAGACGGAAAAGTAAAAAAATAAGAAAAGTACATATATCTGCTTTGCTAAAACTACATGGAGTAAAGGTGCCGTCATGTAGGAATCAGTCAGTCCACTTCCTTTATATCTCCGACTGGATACTAGGGTACAGACGTTCATGGTCCCACTGACGTCTCATCTACCGCCATCAACAATTCAAGGCTTACATTTGATTCATGATTAATACTTTCTAAACTGACATCCCCGTCACCCTCAGCTGTACTGTTATGTTAGCATTTATCTCAGTGGACTGCTGTGGTCATGTGCAGGCTCACAGAGTCGTTAGCATGGCTGTAGAAATGAATGGGTGTGAGTGGGTTTTTTAATTGCAGGTAAACCTACTCAAAAAGGTGATTGACTCATATCGCACTCGATATGTGGACACACACAAGTCCAGTTACAAAATACACACATGCAGAAGTTGGGTGAGCCTCTAGCTGCTGTGAAGACGTAAAAACGTAAAACGAGTGTGTGTTTACAGTGTTTGTGATCTGAAAGGCCTCACAGCACAGAGAAGGGGCAGAGTTAACGTATTCACTGGGGTGTTTACATCACAGCCAACATGGAGCGAGGCCAATCACGTCTACTGCAGACGGGTCTGGATGCCAATTGTACCTTTTTCCATTGGTGACAAAAGCCTAATGTTAGCAGGCCTTAGTAGGTTGTTGAAACACTGAAAAAGGGGGCTTCAGGGATTTATTATACTGGTGAAAAAAACTAAAAACTTTGACATACACTACATAAAAAGGGCAACTAAAATTAGTGTACTATTTCTCCTCTTTCCCCCTTTTATAAAAAATAGATACTTAGCAGGCAATCAAATTACTTACACTTAATCTAAAAAGTAGATATTGAGTTGAAAGCCAGTCTCTGATACACAGAGCAAAATAAAAAATCGCATGACACCTGGAGAATATTGCGTCATGAAGGACTTGTGACAGCTCAACAGCCACTGAAAAAACATTCTATTATTTATGCAGAGCAAGAAGCAAACTGGGGCCAGAGTGGGCACGTTTTATTTCTCTGCTGATCATTGAGACAGATTCTATTTACAGCCCAGCACATGGGGAAAGTGAGAATGATTAAGGCAGGGGTTGGCTGGTCAGGGCTGGGGTGGTGTGAGACAGTGAGACAGAGAGAGCGAGAGAGAGAGAGAGAGAAAGAGAGAGAAAGAGAGAGAGAAAGGGAACAGTCTGAGGGTGATGGAAAGTTTTAATCGGTCATTCTGACAAATCTCATTATAACCACTATGGTGCAAAGCCAGGAAAAACCTTCTTGTTAAACAAATAGCATTTTCTCTCTTTCACAATTCTTGGGTGTCAGCAAAAAAATGATATTTGTGGTGTGGCCCTCTTGCCTCTAAACAGACACAGATATTAGGGCTGTATGTGTGGATAGCTCCCAATGTCCTGGTTGTGTACTGACTCCAGGAACAACTACGGCACTGGGTCCTATATGTTGTCTTGCATTGAAGGACAGGTGTGATAAATCTCTCTGATTCTGCCCAGACAGCTCAGCCTCCATGAGTAAAAGCACTATGAATTGACTGATTGTCACAGGTGACTAACTGGCTTATATTACTGTTGTGCATTGTTAAGCATTGAGAGCCTCGATCAATTCACTACTTTATACTGGTGCTGTTGTGTGACAGCTAAAACAGAAACATAATAACACCTGCAGGCTACCGTGTCATTGGTTATATTGAAACACAGAAACAAATACACAGAGAGTTGACATCATTTTAGAAAATTTACCTTCTCACCACAACAGAAAAAAAAAAATCCTTGCTTACCTCCCTCACTCGCCAGAGGACAAAGAGAAAAACCTTCCTCAGCCTACAGACTTGTCAGTTTGAGACCTGCTGTTAGAGCTCACCGGCAGTTGCCAAAGCTCCACTTCTCAGCCCCGGCTTGATGTACATGCACAACTGTAAGAGGACGAATCTCTGCACAAAATCAAATACCTGCAGTGTCATCAGTGTGTCTGCTTGCTGAAAGGCAAAGCAAGTGTGTGGAGATTTAAACTGATGAACTTTTCCATGCTAATTGGAGCCATTAAGCAACAGCATATCAAACTCAGAGTCCACCACAGAAAGCTAACATGTTAGTGGTTGTAGCATCCAGTCTTACCTGCTGGGAGGAGTGGTTGTAAAGGACTAAATGGTAGAAATCCATTTTTTTTTAATAAATTTTGTATCTGTTCTGTATATATATATATTATAATTGGTTAGGCTTGTTTTTTTAGCCGGCTGCTTCAGCCTCCTGACATCAGTAGTATAAGACGTGCAGGCACAACATCCCTGTGTACGTTTGGAGTGAGGAAGTCACTTACTGGCTCAGCGCGACAAACAGATGCCTTCTCCTTGGTAGTCCACGGACTGTTACCTTCTCTGCATGCCTAACTTTAATGCAGGTTCAGGAACTGATCCAGAGAGGCGACTGGTTGACCAAAACAATTTTGAAGAAGGTTACTCTCATGCCTCAATGATTTTTAGAAGTGCAGAAAGTTATTTAAATCTAGTAAGAGTTGCCCACCCACAGATTCACATTCAACTGCCCGATAAAAGTTTTTTTTTTTTTTTGCCTGCTCGCCATTTTACTTGCACTTTAATCTTTAATAGTTGATGCTCTAAGGAAAGCTGTCAGTGTGTAACAGTATGTGTACAACCAGTAGCTCTTCATCTAAATTTTCATATTAACTGTTCATCAGTGACACAAATTTAATTGAAGCTAACATTTGTGTCTGTCTTTGCTACTATATAGCTCAATTTTACTTTTTCACTCAATGTACTGTTGAGCAGGTGGATTTCATGACTGAGATATACTATTTTAAATAAATGTATGTGTAGTCATGATACAGTGAAATAGTCATTTTGATGTAAGCATAATAACATTTGCCAAAACAGGAAATTATTCTTTTAAGATGAGAAAATGCCATGTCTGTTTGCTGAACAGTGATGAAGTAACATCACTTGCAACAGCCATTTTGGTAGTTCACCATTCAAAGCTGCCTACAAGAGTGAGAAAAACTCCTCAACAGTTATTTCTTATAAAATTATTATTATTATTTAAAATGGTGATCATTTGGGCTATTTCACACATTTGAAGTTGTGTGAAGTGTCAGTGTATTTCCGGTGGTAGATTAAGATTGAGAAAAAAAACGTGTTTCAGCCACTTCAAAAATAAATGTCCATATTTTCACACCTTTGTCTTACTGTCAAACAGCCATTTCCTTTGGAAGTACATTTTCTTAACTGTTGAACTACCGTATTCCTACAGCACATACTGTATTACGCTGCAGATCAGCTGATTAAGTCAGAAAGAGCCAGTGTAAGTGTAATAAGGTATGGATAATGACAGGCTATACGTTTTACTGTTTACTGAAAATCACCTGTTGGAAATAACTGTCTTAATGGCTTAACCAGTAGTTTTATCTGTGTTATAAAAGACTCATCACAATGACAATATTTCCAGACTCCACCACTGCCCTTGCCAATTCACCACTGTGCTTATGAATTTTAGCACACTATTTATGGCGTGATTGTGTGGGTGTGTGAGAATGGGGGCACTAAGGTCAGAGTGAGACGTGTGAAGTTGAGACCAGATAGTTTGTCTGGTGATGCTGAGGCAGTTTCCCTCTCCAGTGTGACATTATTGAATCCCTGAAACAAAAAAAAAAGTAGGAGGAAAAAACTAATTGCCTGACCTTTATCGACTCCTTTGGAGGAGACACAGACCAATGTGCACCATCCCTCGTTACATCCGCATAATTAACGTCAATCGATCTGGCTCCACTTTTTCCCTCCCCTGATACGGAGCAATGTGCCAAGTTTGAGAGTGACAGCTGTCGTGCAAAGTGACACAAGGCAAATTCATTAGCCAATGAGTCGATGGCACTGCTAAAGGCAGAAAAAAAGAGCAAGACAAGGAAAATCTATTGTAATTCACAAACAGACCTGGGATGTCAATCAAAAGCGTTATTGACTTGGTTTTATTTAGACGTCAATGGCTTTGTCCAGCACAATGATTGAACAAATGATTTGTTTTCCATCTTTGGATGTTAACTTGACTTTATCAGATTAAGGAAAGATGAACATGTTAGGACACACGGTTCTCTAGAAAAGATCCTGCTCTAAATGAAAACCCAAAACCCAAGAGAGAATAATAACTGGCACATTTAAATCACTAACCCATATTCCTATAATTTAGTGAACTCTATGTGTGGGCTGCTGCCTGTGTACACAACGAATGGCAATGACAGATGAACTATGAGCTAAGCAGACACTGTGCATTCCTCTGCTCGTACGGATGTTATAACAGATTGCGTGTGTTTCCAACCTTTCATGGGAAAGACTTGTTGTACTTATGGCACTTTTTAATATTTAGTGCTGCCAATGTCACAAAAACAATAAGTAATGAAACCCACACAGAAGTGCTGAAAACTGTGGTTCTTCTAATGATCACTTGAGGTTGGCTCTAAAAGTGAGTCAGTCCCTGTAGACCCGCATTTTAAAATGTCCAACTTCACAGCAAGGGTAAGAAAGAAACATGGTTACAGCCTGGTACAACAAACATTTTGGTCTCTATAGCTAATTTCCTCCCTAATGATAACTGTACTTTATATGACAAATGTGTCTTTGTATAGCTCACCTGTTTAAATTTCATAAAGACTTAAAGACATAAAGTGTACCCAGGCCACAAACCAGCATGCACCAAAGTCTCAACTCCACTCATGCCCCACCTTTTTGCTCATTTTTGGATAAGCTGCCTCACCACTCTGCCAAGGTGACAATGGTGTAGCTTCCTATACCTATAGTTAATGTTATGGAGGGTACCTCCATCTTTATTTACAGTCTATTGACATTACCATAGACAAATCCTCAGAAATGGTGGCAGGTGTACCAGACATGTTGCCATAGTTACAATAATAAACACATGATTAAGCTTCTAGAGCACAAAAACTACTTGGCTAGGTTCAGGAATAGATCGTGGTTTGGTTTAAAATAAGTGCCACGTCAGACAACCTTCATCTTCATGGTTAAAACAAACAAGTAAGACCAGGCAGACAAGTTTTGTGGACCCACCCATCCATCCCAACCACCTCCTAACGTGGACTTTGCCATACTTTGTGCTACATCAGCTAACTACCTCCTTTGCTCAGGGGAAAAAAAAAAAAAAAAAATTAAATGTGCCTTGTGAAATTCAAACAGCACAACATTACTAATCGTAGTGGCTACCCAAGCTTTTGTTAGATGAGAAGCGTGCAGAGCTGAGTCATTATGGACCACTTGAAGTCAAACATTAACTATTTAATCATTATAGCGATTAAATAAAGTGCAACACATGCCTCAAGCCTCTACATTGCTCCAATGACAAAAATGCTTATCGTCTTGAGCAGCCCGTCCAGAACTTAATCCTGAATTTCAGTACCTGGGGGTAAAAACAGCTTTATTTCCTCCCAGGAGCCCATCTCCTTCTTCACTGTCAGCTCTCACACAATTTGCATATATGGTCAAGAGGTCACAGACTCAGCAGCATAGTCTGACATTTTAATTCTGTGCAGACAGCCAGAGTGTGTGCCCTGGTTCTTTCCTAACCCATCTACGCTGCCTTGTCTGCAAGGCAAAATAATGCCAAACTTTGTATCTGAATCATATTTTTGTTTCATATTGTGCCGTTTATTATATAATAAATTTTCTTTTATGTAATATATATATATATATATATATATATATAAATTATCATTTCCACATGTTAATGACTGAAATTGTGCTCTTTTCTATAAGGAATGACATCCTGATGAAAAAATATCACAATATTCACAATGCTTTTCAGTTCACAGGGTTAAAGCATTGTGCATGGATCCTGGCCAGCAGCCACCACATCCAACATCCTGGAAGGAGAAACAATACCACTTAAATATTAATGTTGTTATTCACAAGTGATGAAATAGCTCACTGTCACTAAATCTGCAATCTGCATATGTGTGTCGACATTACTCCTCACACCTCTCGTTCGCCATCATTTCACCCATAGGTTGATTTCCCAGTTGACTTGAGGCATATATGGAGATTACATAAACCTCCTTACAATATAAAGGGAAGTAATTGCTTACATTGCTGTGATGATCTCAAATCAACCCTGTTGCATAAGTGGCATTTCCCTGTGGGTAAGAAGCATCCTTCTGGAGTGTGCATGGAAAGACAAACCATCACACAGTCAGTAATAACCAAACAGTGACTTATTCCTTAGTAACGTATCAAAGTTATGCAAATACTTTATTCAGTAACTAGTCAATGTTGGTGTTGGTGTACCAGGTCCTAATCCAAATGACACTCCATGACGTTCGCTGTCACAACAGGAGGTAAATGAAATAGTGGAGGTACATTTGGTGTCTGTGTTCTCAGTGGTCTTGATTCTTCACGTCACCTTAATTAGAATTTAGCGTGTGAGTTGACGTTCAGTAATCAGCTGCTTTTGTTCAGAGTTGGATGGTGAATCAACCCCTTTGCTTGAGCATGATGATGGAAATACCTAAGTACTGCATGCGGTCAATGGGGCTATGTTAGCCATTGAAAGCTGCTAAAACATTATGTCTTGTTCTCTATTTCTCTATGAGTTAAATACAGAGGATGTGTCTCTTGGACGTGACCAATATTTCACTAACTTCATGTTAGCATACATTTTCAGATGACGACCTGTCTCCTACAAAACAATACTTCTCATTGGCTCTTTCAACTACACTGCTTAAACAGATACCAGGAGTGGATATTGTAAGGAAATCATCCTCTTTAGTTAACTCGTACAAAAATATAGAAGAAGTACAGCATGCCTGTAGTTAAGATGTATCAACAGATTTTGAACAGCTCACTTAACCCCTATAGTCCCCTCCTCACTCTAAAGCAGCAGGGGGTGAATGTTTTGCAGACACGTTCAGTATTAAGTTTATATTTTCTCACTAAAATCACATAGCTCGACAAAAGCTGCTCTCTTAAAAATGTATTTGCTTGTAAAACTTTGCTGTGTGTGAACAAAAACTCCCGTAACTGTTGGGAAAGTGCAGGGTTGCCTTGTTAAATATCAGGTTACATCATGTTCCTCATCATGTGCCAATTCACAACAGAAGTTTTCTCAAGGCACTTTCCTGGAGTTTGATCAGACCTGAGACCTTTAAAGAGAAATAAATGCGATGGTTGAAAGCTCTGAGAATAAAAACAGTAAAATGAGATGGTCCAGAATCCAACAAGCTGTCTGGTCATCGATCAACCTCCAGAGCCTCATGTCACTCATTAACCTCCACTGGGTAGCCAAAGGCAATTCACTGTTGGTTACCTTCGCAGTGAACTCTGCGTCTGCACCCATCTACTTGAACTCAATCATACAGACTGACACAGGACAATCACAGTCTAGACTCTGGTTCTCTGATGCAGGGGCGTTCCTCTCTTATCTTCAACAGTCTCTTGAAGACTTATCTCTTCCGAGAGCGCCTCCTGTTCTAACACCTCTAACACCATAACTTGTTCTTGCTATACACTCGTGCTGCACTTCTTTTCCATCTCTTCCTGCACTTCACCTTGTTGAACAGATGTAGTACTTAGTGCTTACTTCAAGGTCTCCTACTGCACTGATGCTTGAGTAATTTAAGTTGCAATGGATAAAAGTGTCATATGAGTAAATATAAATGTCATTACATTGCTTTATGTGACCAATGTTATTTTATATTGGAGAACACTAGTGGTGTAAATTCACTTTTTAACCTATAATCATGAGAGCAACATAACTTGTCAACACTGTCCTTGTGATTAAAGAAGTCTCTGCTCTATGTGTCCTTCAGAATTAATGAGTCCAGTGTTAATTTATCCAAGAATTTTGAACTAGCCTGTGCAATTTGCTCTGATTTACCTCCACACCAGTAATATAAATTCACAGATACATGATCATGACTGCAGGGTGCTGTTTAAGATGCACCTCTTTCATTCATTATTAAGTGCAAAGGTCAATGGGGGGTCCATAGCAATAGAAAAACAAACAAAAAAAAACAAACAAAAAAAAAAAAAAAACACAATAATCACACATTTGCATACAGGCTGCAACACCACTGGTTGCACATTCTAGTTGAAGACCTGACGGAGCTCAGCTTAGCACTGGTTCAAGCTGAGATAATAGTGTTTGCTCAGATAACCTGCATAAACATCTATATATTAGATGAAGTGTTACAGCAGAGCAGATGGATACACAACATTAACAAAATGTTACAGCTTCTTTGAAGCAGCAGCCTTACCCTGTCATTATAGGCCACTGAGCACATACAGCGTTTATGGGGACCAAGATATTTGCTTGTGTGCATAGCTTTCGAGACTGTCTGTAAATATACTTATCATCTGATCGATCATTGGTTGTGTAGTGTCCTAAATATTTAATATCATTAAACTAATGTAAATCATCTGATGTGCAAAAAACCTGGATTCTCACCCTACAAATGAAATCTTCAGATGAGACGCTCATTCCAGGTTACTGCTGTGCACAAAAGCTGCAGTGACATTGTTCTGACCTCTAAAATGAACCAAATCAACAATCAATAAGTGTGAATGATTTTTTTGATGGGTGTCCATGTGGCAAAGTGTGTATTGATCCCTCCACCATGTGCAGTGCTGTGATACTGCAAATGATACGCCTTCATATATGATATGCTACTAAATTACACACTGCTTGCATATGCACTGTATTCTATTTATTATGTCATGTTGTTAGACTTGAGAAAAAATGAACATGCTCCATCTGAGGAAAAAAACATATCAAATATTTCTTCTGGAAAGTGGCAAATGAGCTATAGAGGCTGTCAGATATCCATTTACCACCCAGTGAGGATTTATCACGTTCAAAAACGTAATATTTGATCTCATTGCTGTTTTTCACATAATATTCGGCTCCATGTGCAATGTGCTCTGTGCCTGTAATTATTGTGTAAGTGCTACCTAGTTGGGAGAACAACAAAGGCATAGCTCACAGATGTTGTCCCCTGGGATGTTGACTCATTTGAGCACAGCTTTACATTGCGTCCATGTTTATTTTATTATTTTATTATTTTGTCATTTTTTGTGTTTTTGTGTTTATTTCATAGTCAGTGCTTCAACAGTTGTTCTGGGCATGCTGGAGTGACACTTAGTGCTTGTCAGTGTTCATTAGTCAAGTTTTACCATTTATGAGCATATTGAAGGGGCACGTTCCAATATGGCATTTGGTGGATTTGTCTTATCTAGGCAACAGGCTGAACAACTGAACAAGCATTACGGGCTATTACAGACAGACAAAAAAGATTCATGGAAATTTTTACAGCTGATAAGTTTTTTTTTTTTTTTTTTTTTACTGTTGTTTTTTTTTTTTGTTATTTTTTGTAATTGTTGTCATCATTATTGTTGTGATTATGTACTGGGGGGTTATCTGTATATCTGTGATGTATAATGCTGGAATCATAGTATCCACAAAGGTTAAAATTTTCCACTTTGTATTTTTGCTTTTTTTACTTCACCCATTCCTTGTAAACTGTTATGGTTAACTACTAACTACATTTCTCTCATACATACTTACATACATTTACCAGAAACAAACTTCTTTGTTATTATTATTAGAAACAGATGAATGGTGTCATAAATCAAATTAAAAAACAGAAAAAACATATACATCCCAGGATAATAAGAACATCTGTGAACAGTATGAAGGTGAAAGGAAGCGGCTGATGTCTTCATGGGTTTTGGTGAAGACACATGAAAGTCTACAGCCTCCCCAAAAGACGGAAGATTTAATGAAATACATATCTGCAAAGCACTCCCAACATTTTTCAACCAATTATTCATTCAATATCTGCATGCAGCATTTAATGATTATGTTTAGGCAACTGAAACTGCTCGGTTCAGATAAGGAAACAATTGTTATCCGTTAAATGGTAAAACTGTCATAACAACGTAATAGGAATGGGATGCTACATAAACCCCAGATGACACTTATTCATCCATCCACTAATTCAGATCTGGGAATTCCATTTATATTATACGATAATGCACCTCAGGATTTATGTTCAGTGCAGCCAGTGCAAGGAGTGTTGTGCCCTTCACGTAGTGAGGGAGAACGTAAGAATGTGGAGAGACCACAAGAGACTGGAGTTTGCATCCTATTCGAAGACCTGCAACCAACATAAAGCTTTTTATGAACCACAATTGCAAGTTTTTCCTAAACTTAACCAAGCGTTTTAGTTTCCTCAAGGTCAGAATACCTACAAGCTCCAATATTGTATAAATTGAGATTTCCATGCCTTTCTTGATTATAAATCAGGTCTAGATTCAATATTAACACTGTGAAAGTATCAAAGTGCTCAGTTGTCAGGACTTCTGGAACTTTGTAATGTCGCAGCAAAGCAGCCACCGCCCTCAGCCACCGGCCAGAATTATTACAAAAGCTCCAGAGAAAAGCCTGAGAGAGGAGATGTAAATCTAAGACAGCTTTTGATTCATAAACCCACAAATATATTTACTCATGAATTATACCTCAAAATAACACACTGTAAAGGTGAAAAATATGAGACTTGTCCAAAGTTCATTTGCTATAACTACAATCTTTCTTAAAAACTTAAAAACTCTCTTTATTCTTGTCTGGAAAAGTGATAACTAACTGTAAGCAAGAGTAAGATATTTATGCAAATAATAACTATAAAAAAGATAATGCATATCTTCTTGCCATAATGAATACATTTATAATGATAATCAATTGCCCTTAACATATAGCACTGACTTAATTTAACAAATACTTTTAATTAAAAATAACAACACAACTATTACACTTTGACCATCATTGACATTTACGGGTTGAATGATTTGCTGTGGTAAAATGTTTTGTGAATAGAAATAATGAAATGATTGAAAGATTATTAAAACTGTTATGCAGTTTGGTTCCATGTCAGGTTGATAATGCTGATGCCTTAAAAATATGTTCAGTGTGATGCTGGCTAAGACTCTGGCAGCTGTTTGCACAGAATACAGCAGGAGCCTAATTGATTATAATCGTGCGTAATAGTTTTGAATTCAACAGTAATGAATACTCAGTAGGTGAGGACGCAGGCAGTAATTTGCCGATGAGACAAGACTGCCTGCTTCTTTATATCACGTGCATCACTCGCATTATTTAAGAATTCTCAGTGAAAACATGGTGGAACAAAATGCCTAATGAGAGATTCAGAATTTATTTTTAGGGAGCATCCCAGATAACACCACCACTCTCTATCTCATCTGTAACAACCCAGCCATAAAATGATGCCATTCAATGGGCCATTATACTCTAATCAATGTGGAGGAGCTGAGAGTCTTTTACTCCCAGTGTTAAACTCACCTTGAATGGGAAAACCATACAATGAAAAGTAAATTACTTGCAGCTTTTAATACATGCATTGTTTCCATCAACGTGAACAATAGGCAAACATTTCCTTCAACTGATGGCATACCGTGCAGGTCATATAGTAGGTGAGTATATGAGAAGTTGCTTTACTGCCAGATTTCTGCTGAGATAACAGATGTATATGACTTACCTTTGAACAGCCTGGATGGGAAGATGTAATTCAGAGCTGTTACCAGGGGGCCCAAAAGGGTCATTAAACAAAAAACTTGCTGTTCCCCATCTTCCTCAATTCCCTTCCTATCTCGCCCTCTCACAGCGTTCACTGTTCACATTTTCCAGAGCAAACTGTCTGAGCTGCTGCAATCATGCTGGGGATATTAATCACTTAGTGGCTGCTCCAGGACTACATTGTTAAATAGTAGTTTTGTAGATTTACAAGGTGTGTTGTTTTTCATGGGATACAGAACTCCAGAAACCCTAGATTCCAGCAAAATATTTGGATTTGTGGGCCTGTTGAAATATGCTTCTTATAAATAAATATCGGAAAGAATCATTTATGGATTCCTCTGTCTGCTGACAACTGGTTTGAATTAGCCAAACAATGAGCACATAAAATTTATGATCATAGTGTTCTCATATGTAATCAGACTGAAAGTGAATAAATGTGACACCATCACAGTAATGTCACACAGGGGAGTACAAGTTGGTCAGACTTCATGGATATGATCAGTAGATCTGCACGTTTTCCTGAGCACATGATGGAGTTGAATGTGCGGGCCATAGGTGACTGGGTTCCATCACAAAGCAGTGAAATGAGGTTGGGGTCTGAGGCGCCCACATCATTTAAATCTAGGACGTGTCTGACGAGCCCTGACAGGCTGTGGTCATTCCTGTGGGGTGAGCCACTATTGTTGCCAGCACAGATGTGGAGGAAGTTAAACGTGAACATATGGTCTAGGAAACCACACACATGCTTGCGTGCGCATGCAGTGACAAACGTACCAACACATTCACTCCACCTTCAGCACGCGCAAACTGTGCTTTCAGAGGGACTGGGAAAAGGCCATCCTGCTGTGCTGAGCTCTCCTCCCACCTGTTCCGCTGGGAACAGGAAATATGGATTGCTGGAATGGCCTGTTGTTCCCCTCTGTCAGTGTGCTCCTTGCACATATATATCACACACCTCCTGTGTTCCTGTGGGCCAGAATTAAATGGGTGTGGAAAATCATAAAGAGAAGAAAGTGGGTGGCTAAAGCAGACGAGGAGGAAATTGGAATTAGCTGATGAGAGAAGGTGAAAAAAATGCCACAATGGCAGGAGACAGATTGCTAAGAATATGTATAAAAGTGAAGAGGGGGAGGAGGGGTGTCATATGAAGAGGTAATAAGAAGGATTTAGATAAGAGTTCAGATAAACAAGTTCAGAAAAACATGTTCAGCAGTGCAAGTCCTCTTTAATTTTAGCTTGCGGTATCTCAGCATCAGAAGATGTCAACATGAATCAGCAGATCTCTGTGTTTAATTGCAGATATTAGTTTTATGTTGTGCACTGAAAGCAGAAATAAGGCTGAGGTTATCTTTCAGTCATTCATACCTGGTATTATCATTTTATTTGGTTACATCTGATAGTCCTTGTATTTATAGTTGTATTATTAAGTACTTCTTATCTCTGCCCAGAACAGCAGAACTTGACAACATATGTGATCCATTATTGGGTCTTCTGATCAATATCTGCTCCCACTTAGCAGGAATTTTAAATCCCAGCAGATCATGGCCTGTCAAAGTCATTGGTTACGCCTTTACCAATCTGTTTTTATCCTAAGCAATAACTTTGTTTCCCATTTTTCCTTTTCCTACTCAGAAAACAAAATACAATCACAAGTTAAACCAGACCACCTTGTGAAAGGATCCAGCTGATCCAGACACAGACAGATTCAAATAAATTCATATTTTGTGTCCATGTCTTTACCAAAGGATACTAAAAGGTCCTCGTATTACCAGTTTAAATAAAAGAGAGCAATTATAAAATTAAGCATTCCTTGTTCAACCCAAAATCACAAATCTAAATCACAAATCACAATCTGTAGCATCCTCTAACCATACACCATTGGATCGGATAAAAAAAACTCCACAAAACACTTGATCAGTAACACAGATAGGATTCTTCTTCCAGAACAGAGAGACATGCAATAGATGGCGTATGTACAGAATAGACCGAGATAGCAACAGTACAATTACAACATGGAAATTGGGATGACAACACCATACAAACATCTACACCATAGAAAAAGAACATTATTCACACAGAGAGAAAATAGACATGAGGTGAGTCTCCAGAGCCACGATGTCTGGAAACTCACCAATGGTCCAGCACAGAAAAGCCTCAATGGTGAAAAGAGAGAAGACTACAGGTCTCTATTTACAACTGGGACACGTGATATGAATCTGAAGATCCTATCTTGACTACACGTGTGCTAGTCCTCGAGTAAGCGTACACATTTCAATCCTTCAGTGTCCTATACTAAAATCATGAGCAGCCCTTTGTTTTCTAATGCACTGGCATTATTTATAGCAAATACACAAAGTGTTCCATCAACACAACATAGTGACTGAAAAGTCACTAATTGTGTCATGTCATTGGGCTACATGTCATAATGTATGACATGTATCTATCTTTAAACCTGCATCATCTCATTCAGGAGAAATGAAGTCCATCCTAATAAAGACAGAGAGAAGCCAGGGAAACACCCTCGACAGTTCAACCCTCCATCAAAGTGTTTGGCTTATTGTTTGAATGAGACTTTAAGAGCTTTACGACACACTCGAAGAACAAATCCCTGAGATATTTTCTCAACATAAATAGAGTAAATTATTGTCTGAGAAAACTCTGAGAAATACCAGACTGAATAGGTCAGTGATCAGGAGAGAAGTATAAGTGTTGAATGTGTTTCTGGTAAATATAAAACATCTTCGGATGTTTGACAATATCTGCGGACCTTTTTAAGGCCTTTCCATGATGCTTGGGTAAGGATGGCACAATAGACACTAATTGTAGAAGTTTTTCAATCAATATTTCTTCATTGTGTAGAAAAAATTGGACGTTGTTCAGGCTCAACAACCACAAGAAATTGCATTTGAAACACATTGTTCTTGCTGCAAACACTTTATTGTGAACTGAGAAATAATGGAAAGGTTTTTTTTTTATCAACATGTGCAAAAACTTTAAAAGAGACAACATTTTACAGCACTTTTTAAAGACCATCTCAAATTTTCTCACTCTCCGAACACGGTCACGGTCGTTTGAAAAGAGTTTCAGACATCTTTCTGTGGTTATAATAGGCCTTCAAGCTACATCTTTATGTCAGACTGGACATACAGTGAGTCGCTATTAGAATAAAACAATGCGTGCTATCTTCAATAGAAGAACAAATGTGATGGAGACAAAAGTTAACATTAACAGGCGGAGGGGTGTTATGAAGAAGCACCTCGTGTGCGTGACGCCCCTCCTAATCCTAAGAAGGATTCATATGAGGGTGTGCTAGCTTAACAAGTTTTCATTTTTTTAGTTGTTGGTTGAAAACAGCATTACATGTACAGTACATGATGAATAAATAAAAATACATAACATCTGCGTTTAGTTAAAAGTGGTCTTTGTAGATATTAGTTTTACATTCTGCACTGAAAGGAGAAAAAAGATTGAGGTCATCTGTCAATCATTTACCTGGTATTATGGTGTTTGTATCAGAATATATTGCCTGGTTACATGGTTCTCAGGTTCTGTATTATTAGGTATTTACTAGTGGCTCTACCCAGGTTGAGCTGCATAACAAATGTGATCCATCATTGGATTTTCTGATCAATACCTGCTGCCATTCAGCAGGTATTTTAAATCCCAGCAGATGATGACCTGTCAAAATTAATTTTTATGACCCATCCTGCCCAACCTGCAGATGAATCACAATGCGAAGCAATATAACTGTGATCTGTGCATCACTACTGTCCAATATCAAGAGGTTACCCTGTGTGACATCACTGTTTTTTGAAAGCAGAAGAAAACATATTTGGAGGAGAAAGCGGGGCTGAGGAGGAGTGAGGGGTGGATCTGACCTGCTCTGTACTCTATCTTGATTGTCTGGTAGGTCACCATGGTACAGTCTGTCAATCACACAGTAGCCACACCCTAAAGCATACACTGCTTTATGGTTAATTTCCCTGTAAATGGTACTATCACTTAAAAAATTAACAGCATGCTGTTTTGAAGAAGACTTGAAAACATTAGGAAAACATTTACTGAGGTAATAAATCAAGTGAGAAGTAGAAGCATTTTCCAATACACTTCAATACAATCTGACTTCTTTTTACAACCAGCGGAGTTGCCCCATGATGGTCATTAGATAGAATGAAGGTTTAAGACTCTTTAGCATTGGCTTCAGTTTTACGTCCACTTTTATCTAGAGTCTATGTCAATATTCACTTTTTTTTTGCTCTGTTTTAGTTCTCATTCATCACTGATCATTGGTCTCCACCAACTCCATAGGGAAATATTTATCTCGCACTGCTAAATACTTGCAATGATGAAGGTGGAGTTGTAGGAAACCAAAACAATGAGCTGAAAGATATTACAAAGCTATACAGAGCTAAGGGAAACTGCGATAAGGTAATAGCTCTCTGTGGGTTCCTCAGTGCAAGTGACCCTATTTAAAGCCTTAATAAATATGACAGAACTTTAACAGGATCTGAATGCATATATAATATTGTACTTTTACAGTGCTCCACAGTTGCATCATACTTGTCTAAAAGCTTGAAAGCCCCTGTTGCTTGTTTTGCTGCAGCTCCTTCCCTTCTGGCGCTGACCTTTATCTGTATTTTACCTTTTCAGTGCCTGTAATGGTAGCACAATCAGTGATTTCACAGTAACTATGATTTTCCATTGCAGTGACTCTGGAAAAAGGTTCTGTAAGTAACTCAGCCTGTCTCATGACATTCAGTCAATCTTTCTTTTTTTTTATTTACTGTTTGTCAGACCAGTTTACAGTTTTTAGTCCCTAACACTATCTCCCAGCATGCTTAAGTGAGGTTTAAATGTATGCGTGTTTATACTTTTTAAACTGACAAAACAATACAGCTCGACAAGTGACTTCACAAATGCTTTTGGAATTAAAAGGTTCACGTCTGTGTTTGTCGATGTATGTATATGTGTGTCAGTGTGAATTTGCAGGTTTCTAAGTTGAGGAAGAGGGGAACTGTAGATTTTCTGAGACAAAAGACAAAACACTATTAATCAGTCTGCTGCCAGTGTTTGGATATTTGACAGCAACCCTGTCTCCTAGAAATGATGTTTATATACAACTTTACTGCAACGGCAAACGCATTGTGTCGGAAATATAATTGTAATCAGATTATGTTGTCATGTTACAACAGTTAGGCAGTGACTGTCACGAGTAAATAAGATACGCTATGTTGTTAATTTATGTATATGTCAAGTCCTTCACATGGTCATAGGTAATTGTATCTTTCCTCATAACCAAAGTGTTTTTGTTCCCTTTACCAAGTGCCAGCAACTAAGCTTAATTCATTTAAAGGAGATATTGACTTTGAACATAAACCAACCATACATTATGTTTCCTGTCTTGTTCTAGCAGTGTAGTCGTATGTAAACATAGTTTCTTGGAGACAAAGTTGATCTCAGAGTCAGTTCATTAACCCTGGGCAGGCAGCAAGCTTTTTAGAAAGCAGTTTGATTGTGAAGCACAACTTCCACGATAGCATTTATTGTAAATCTGTCTCCCTTACACTATAAATCAAGGGAATCTTTAGTGGGATGATGGCAGTTGTTATTGTTATTTTCTTCTGGATGTTTCAGGCACAGCTGGGGTAGCACAGTAAGAGAAGAAAAAGCAACACAATACAAAAACAGCTTTGACAACAATAAATATTTTCCTCTGTATTTGAAACATTTTTTTCTCTATTTAAAGGATGGTATGTGAGTTATCGGTCCTGCTAGACCAGAGCTAGCTGGTTAGCATGCTAACTTCAAAAAAGACGCAAAACAAATGAGGTGAGAATGAAGTTTGAGGCTTGATGTTTCTTCAAGACTTTTACTAAACAGCTGTTAATGCTAACTTTTGCTATGTAGCAATGGCATTTCTGTGGATCCCAGCAAGTCCTACTTAATAGCTATTATATATTGAATAAATCATTTAAAGTTTAAAATTTAAAGAAACACTGATACAAAAAATACTGATCCAGCCAATTACGGTGATTAAATCAGTGACTCGATGTATAGATTCAGCCAAAGCAATGTGCATTATAAGTGCAATATCTTGACAAGTTTCCTGAATCGCTGTGACAGGTGGAAACAATCATGCATATGTGATAACCATCAGACCAAGCTGCTGCGGACAGCATTATGCCAAAGATGTGGTTTCCTTTGACACTGGAAAGGCTCAATATGAACATAAATACACACCGCTACTTTTAAATGGGTTAATTAAGACTGTATCATTGGCAGCAGATGACAGCAATGAAAGCAGCCATCAGTCTAATTAAAATGCTTAAAGCCTTGTATTTGCCAGCTGAATCACTGTACCACTATTGGTTTTTGCAGCATTTCTGCTGTGCACTCCAGTGTTTGTGCTGTTGATGTTTAAATCTTCATCCTCTCATTCTTATTAGTGTTCAGGGAATTTATTATTCTAGCCCTGGTATACATTTCTGTCATTTTTATGACCCAATTCAGCATGAGAAGCTGGAAATAATTGCGGACTATATTATGGTCATAAAGCGCATCTGAGCTGTTAGATTGTGCTAATTTGGGAGTTGTTCTTCAAAATCCATTTTCTCCTCAGAAATCCACCACTTGCTTGACTGCATTTAAGTCACACAGTAACTCAATCAGGAACACATGAGCAGAAGAAAGTTCACTAGGTTGACTTTTTGAGTCTCACTCTACTATATATTAAAAAAATAAATAGTAAAATGCATGTGGTGAATATATCCAGAAATATCAATATACCATGCCACATACTACTGTCCATAAATCGATAGCTGCTGGCAGACAACTTGTCTGTTATTCCATTTCATTACACCACTGTCATTAAAAGTGGTACACCTACTTATCCTCAACCCCTTAGGTGCAGGCCACCCTCCACATTTTAAAAAAGATATATTTAAGGTATATTTTAACCCTTTTAACAACTAAATGAACAGCTGAACAAAACTGTGATGATTGAAAAAATACACCTTCCACAGAAGGATTTGGTTGGTTACTACTGTACTGTCTACTGTTTGCCATCTGTCTGAGTAAAGATAGCAAACACAAGGTCAGGTGATATTTCTATGCAAATGTTACCTGCCTATGCAGGGCTAATCTTGCCATAAGAATAAAATATATATTTGGAGAACTCATTGTAACATGTTTTTCAATCCTTTAAACATTCAGTATTGAAACTTTGTAACTTTTCACCTAATCTTACAAAAGCCTAAAGAGAAAAGCAGAGACATTATAATGAAAAGGTAAAGCACAGATTGAATAGCTATCATGTTTGACCACTTTACTGACTGCCTAAAATGGGTGAAACTTACCAAAGAAAAGTAAAAAGAAGTAAAAGTCAAAGAAGAGACACTATTAGTTTGTATATACCTCCATGTATTATTGAAAAAGACTTACATTCAATCAAACCTATAACTATACATTGTTACACAACAAAGCTAGCATGCTTGGTTAGGCTGAAAAATCAACGATGTAGTTTTATCTCTAAGTAAGGAAAAATAGATTAGATTAGGTAACAGAGCTTGAATGTTAGACCAGAAAAGTAGCTCGCTGACTTAGCTTACTTCACCACCTCACCACCTCCTTATTAACATGAATAAACTGCTGAAGATATGGATGGATCATTGCAATTTTTGTGAACCTGCAAAGACAATACAGACCACCTGAGAGCTCAAAAAGCCTTATAAACAATGATCACCGAAAACTAAAATAGTGGGGTGTACAAGACAAAAGGAAACTCAATGGTGAAAGCACTGTGGCGGCTAAAGCTCTCGCCTGTAGCCATATTATAGTGTATATAGTGTTAATATATACTATTAAATCAAATACCATAGAGAGAAATTCCTTATTGTTCTGTGCAAATCCATTAATTCTTTCTCATAGTTACCCATCTCATCTCTGGTTTCTTTCAGAGCAAAGCACATGAACTTTCATCAAAGGGGTGCAGATATATCTCTGTGGATCACCTCCTCTGCTCCACCTCTGGCTGAGGAGAGCTTAACTTATCTTTTTCTCTGTAGGTATAATGCACACAGCTTCTGGTAAACACTGTTTCCGGGGGAGGATGAGATGAAACTCACACAGGTACAAATCAAAGAGTGGGAAGGAATGAATTAGTGGAGATTTGACATTAATATTACTTCCATTTGCAGATGTCTGATGAGTGTTTAAACAGGGTGTGAGCAGAATCGCAAGTAATGTCTTCGATGTTTCGTTTTCAGTCTGATGGGGCTTGATGGGCAGGAAAATAACTTTCATCCAGCAAATGTCTGAGGTTGACACCATCTTCCTCGGCGTTTGACTGAAGCTCAAACGTCCCACATATTCGCCAAAACGTTTGTGATCTTTCTTCCAGCTCCCCTGGTGGGTAAAAAAGCTTCTGGCATTCCACATTCTCTGTGAGATATTTTGAATAATAGTAACACCCTCCACCATCCTGTGGCCATCTGTTCACAGAGCCAAAGAAACAGGTTTCTCTCTGACCAGGGGGTAAATGCCATTCAATATCAGTTATGATCAAAGAGTGGCAGGATGATTCTGGGCCTCCTGGATGACCATGTGCTGGTAATTACATGGAAACTCTGGCCTAGAGGCTTTGAGCTGAGACAACAGCCATAAGATGGAGGGGCTATGAGGGGGATCAGAGAGCAGAACCAGGCACATTAGATCATTTGGAAAAAATATGTATCTTTCCAGATCTCATGGTGTGATTAAAAAAGTTCATGGGAAGCCACACAATATATGTATCATTACTGCATCCCTTTATAAAATTGTCACTGATGATTCTCAATATTTATATTACACTGAAATATTTACTTGTAGGCAAGAAGGATGGATGACATATGTGACTTTCTTTTTTACCCTTATAACTATTGAGTGGTGAATTCCCATGCTCTGCAGACCCTGTTGTCACTGCTGATCACACTGTCGCCCTGGTGAGAATGTCAGCCACATGTCTCATCTGACACACACAGAGTCACCAGCTGTGTATTTGAGCTGTCAGTGAAGTAGGTATAACACATGCCGAGGTTCAGGTCCTCCAGATCCCAACTCCCACAGGCATCGCAACCAGCCAGTGTGACTCACGAATGAATTCCTCACTGGCTCCCCACAGGTAAACATGGTCGTGTTTGAGAGTGCACCAGAAGCCAGAGGTACTCCTCCCTGGGATTCTGACTTGTAGGTTACTTCCATCACAGTGTCTGCTTTGCAAAAAAGGCAGCTGGTGTTAAAAGGTGGCGGAGGCCGATTGTCTGACATTTAGTCTGTTAGACTAGACTCTTAACTGTTTCCAATTTCTATACTAAGCTACATCAAATAGAATGCAGATTTAAACCACTTCCGCACTGGCTTCACTTCTGGATCCAAGTTCAATTTTAAATAGAGTCTATGGTACAGACACATCAACAGTTTTAGGTAGAATCACTGCAAATGGTTGGCTGTTACTAACATAAAATCTAATATTAGCATTGATACAATTGTACCAGACCATTTACAGGAGGTGTACACTGTTTTTTATCTGATTTTACGTGGTTGCAAAATGATACAAATAACCAAATTAAAGAAGCTAATTTAGGCTGTTGATCTGGTTTGACTCCATAGGTAGCACTGGGGCTAACTCCCTGGAATAATGCATGAATTCCCATGTCAGAAAAAAAGGTGATTTTCCTCTTCTTTCTATTCTGTTGCCATTGCATGAAAGTAGCATTACACACACATATAGATGCACAAATACCAATTTACACCATTTGCTGACAATTCAGAGTTTAAAATTCCTTTAACCCACACACTAAACACAGAAATATATGAGCCATTTGCTATGTTTCTAAGACACCAACCGCCGAGCCAGTGTTCTCCTCGCAAGTAGAAGATGGACACATTACAAGCTAGGGGAGTACACACATCCTCCCCAGTGTGAAGCAAAGAAAACACTCCTCTAAAACCCTGCACATGCGTTGTATACCTAAGTGTATCAGCATATGAGAGATAAGAACCAACATCTGAAAAGATACAATATCCCATGAGGATTCTGTCTGAGTGGATCACCAAAGGATTTCTTTGTTCTGGGCCTGTAAAACTTAAAATGATAAAACCAAGAGAGCCAGGCCACAAAACATTCTCCTTAGCCTCAGAAAGTCACATTTTGATGCCCTGTTGACTCATACATTTATTACAGCATAATATCTCAGTGTAACCTCTGCTTCCAATGTGCTAAACATGGTGTGTTTGAAGTCAATAATATAAATCATGGTGGTTTGGGAAAACTACTCTGAAATCAATGCTTTAAGATCTTCTTATCAATAATATAATTCTCACCTCTGATGCTTGTCTCAGTTCTCTCTAAATCGAGAGTGTAATATCTGTATCAGAATTGGTTTCCTCCTCATGTTTCATGTTGATTCAGTCATTGATCACTCAGTCGCTCTCCCTTGCTTGTAATAAGACTCAAAACCCAACCTACTGTGCCTGTATTTTACATTACCATATTCAGCCTTAGTGCCTTTGTCATTATCACATACTTGGCCATATTGGACTGTACATAATGTAAACAAATCTCTTTATCTTTATCTTATCTCAGCAGTGCCATTCACAAAATCATGCTGATTCAGGTCACAAGTTTAATGTTCCCGTCAAACATCAGAATGAGCGAAAAATCACTTTGCCCATGGCATGACTGACAGGCTGGTTTGACTGTTTCTGAAATTGATGCTCTCTCGAGATGTTCACTAACAATAGTCTCTAGAGATTTTACTCAGACTGGAGCCAAAAACAAAAAACATTGCGTGAGTGACAGGTCTGATGACAGAAATAACTTGATGAGAGAGGTCAGAGGAGAATGGACAGACAGGTTGGAGCAGACAGACAGGCTATGGTAACTCAAATAACCACTCTTTATAACTGTGGGCAGGAAAACAGAATGAACAACATGTCTGAGATTAAGGAGGATGGACAATAACCACTTTAGAAGATCACATCAGGTTCACTCTTGTCAGCAAAACGAGTAAACCTAAGCCTAACCTTCGAGTTCTGCTGAGGCAGCAGATGGTACGGTCAGATTTTGGCATCAACACCGTGAACCATGGACCCAACCTGCCTTGTGTCCAGGGTTAGGGCAGCTGCTGGTGGTGTAACGGTGTGGTGCACTTCAGGCCCTCTAATACCAATTAATCCTTGTTTAAATGCCACAAGCTATTTGTATATTGTTTCTGACCGTGTACATCTCTTTATGGCCACAGTTTATCCTCGAACATCTAACAACTACTTCCAGAATGATGATGCATTATTGCAACCACAAAGCAAAAGTCATCTTATACTGATGAACGTGAAAATGTGGAGACTGGCAGCATGAATGTGCATTTGACAAATTTTCACATATAATCTTATGCAGTCATGCATTTAAGCAATGGGAAGCCCCAGTAGTAGCGGTGCTCCTGATAAAGTGCTTGATGAGCATACATGGGTTGATTATTTTTTCTTTGCAGACCGTTATGCCTTTAAAAATGTCACGTACAAGTACTAAATATTGCTTTTTAGCTATGATAAAATGTGTTAATGTCAAGGGACTAATTTCTCTCTCACAGTTTTTAGCCTAAGATGATATTATTAGATGGTGTTAAATCAATTTGCTTTTTGTGTTTCATTTTTTTGCCATGCTAGCAGCATGGCTCTGGGAATTAACGTTTCATCAAGTCCAATTAATTAATCAATTAATCCAATAGACAACATTTGACTAATGCTCTGAGTTATTACCAGATTCTCACCTGTACTTGTTTTTAATGCAAATTAGCAAATGCTAGCATGGTAAGCTAATCAAAGATGTGGAGCCTGGGAAATCTGTAAACATTTTCTTGAGTAACCTCAGTATTTATCTCAAAGCTCCTCTGTGCAATGATGCATCTATGTCTATAGTTAAAGCACCATTTTTATATGTTGTGCTATGAAAGTCTATCTATCTATCTAAAGCTCGCTTCAAAAGCCACAGTGGTCACCTTTGTTTTCTCGATGTGGTTACAGTGCACTATTTTCTGTGATAAATACTCAAAATAATTAACCCCAAATTACCATGCATAAGCACGCCTGAATCTCGCAAATTAATCATTGTAGCCTAATCAGATTCTCTTCTGCTGTGATGCAGGCTTTTGTTTTACTCTTTGTGCCCCTAACCTATGTAATTAATTTTGCTGTGATTTTTCTTTGTGAAATTCCCTCTGACATACCCCATTTCACTTGCAAATAATTGTCTGGGTGTCAGGCTGTGCTTTTAGTTTTCAACAGAGGAAATACTGTCCTTTCTAAAACTCCCTGTTTGTGTGCATATGACTATGAGTTTCATTTTATTGCAATATGGAGATGCTGTCTGCAATTTGCCTTGTAGTATGAATCAAGCCACCCACCACACACACACATACACACACGCACACACCCCACCCCCCCACAATGTTGAGTTTCAACAAAGAAAAAAAACAACAATTGTGCCCAACTGGAGTTTTGAGCAATGACCCAACCTGTTTTAGGCCTGGGTTGTTACTTCCGTTGGCAAATGGACTCAGACTAATGAGAGGCCAAGTCATTACATCGGCTTCTGACAGAATAATGCTAATGAGAGTTTTGAGGAATGTTATTTCTTAGCAGTCCTCTGCATAAAGGCCAGATGCAGAAAAATGATGAAAAAGAAAAAGGCAGATGTCGAGAAAAGTAATATTTTTCAGTATTTAACCCCCAGGAAAAAAATTGGATGAAGCTTCATTTCTACAAGTTTTGATGTTCTGTGATTGGTGAATTTCCTCAGGGTGGGGTCATGTCCCGTCTGTCAGTCTCCTGGATGTGTTATTATAATAGAATCCACCCAGAAAAATAACACAACCGAACATGTGTAACACAGAGGTCAGAATAGGATTTATTTCAAACAAAGGACGGCCGGCTAATGCGTCCACCTAAAGGGATATTTTCAGTGATGCAGACCTAAAAAAATCTATGTGGCCTGGAATATCACTGTGCTTTACTGAGCCATATGGTGTATAATTTCAATATAATACACAATCTCAGTTAATCATTTTTATAAACCCATTAATGATGTTGGAAATGAATTAAATGACACACTAACATCTGGTAAAGGTGTACCAGCTTTTTTTTTTTTTTTTTTTTTTTTTTAATTGCAAAATACATTTGTCTGGCACAGATTTGGTCCTATTTAGACACCTTCCCTTGGAAAAACTGAAAAATAGAAAACTGTTTTTCAGTGTTTCACATAAAAAAGTTTTCTTTTTCATCATCTGAGCATTGAGCATCATTTCCAACTTAGTAAAAAGAAAGCAAAATTGAACTATGAAAGCCACTTGTATTCAGACTTAAAGAGATTGTTGAGATGTCCCTGAACTTTGATGGTCTAAGCTCAAATGAGCTAAGGATTTTATTTTTTTCTATTTTATTTTTTATTTTATTTTAGCTTTCCCAGACACCTTTATCGTCTTGGCATCCATTCATCTCTCAGCAACAAAAACACTGGAGGGATTCATCTTCTAATAAGGTAATGCACTCTCTAAAATGTGTCTCTCTTGTGCACCACTGAATTAATTTGTCAGTATCTCAAGCCTGAAGGACCATCTAACAAATCCTCTTTTGATTCTAAGTAGCTCCTTAATGCATTGGTCCCTTCTTTTTGCAGCCATTTCCAATTAATCCTTCTGCATTATGCATTATTACATTAAACAATCCAATAAATTGATATGGAGTCTCTGGCTACGGAAGGACCCTGTTAATGGATATAAAATGGAGTTACACCACTCCAGGATGAATTCATTAGTGCACTTATTCCAAAAGGTAACATGCTAGGTCTTGGTGACACTTTCATCTTAGATGGCCATATCACTACCACCTTTATGCTTGTGTACATTATGACTTCATAGTGGAACGACATTGCCTGAGTATCAGATTAATCCTTTTTGTGGCTTCCATGTTGCTCAGGTTAGGCTGTAGTTGTCCCAGTGTATAGACTTCCACTGAACAACATTTGTCAGTGAAACTACTAATGCTATTATGTTGGTTATTTTGTTTTCCAGCTTTCTTATCAAGATAAATTGACAGCTATGCCTACATATCTCTAATGCTGATTGCATTCTTCATTTTCTTCAGAAAGACATACCACAGTTACTGGAGCACAGCCAGGGAGCTGTATAAAGAAAGGCAGGATGCAAACAGAGGAGTGTGCTAGGATCTGATCTGAGGACGGCATGGAGCATCTGAGCATTGAGTGGCGATCAGGTCTTAACAACTCACTGTTAAAGGACACAGCAAAGATATAAATATTGCTCAGTGGGAGTATGTGCGCTCAACCTTGATCCAGTCTTGGAGTGGCACATACAGTATGTTGTAAAAAATTGCACAGCAGTCTGTGGTAAATATGAAGCCACAGCCAGCAGCCGGTTAGCTTGGCTTAGCATAAAGACTGGAAACAGGGAGAAACACCAAGCCTGGCTCTGGTCAAAGATAACAAAATCCACTACAGGAAGCCATGCTCATTGCCAAGAAATTGCTGGAGAAATTGTCCAGCATATAACCTCCCAAAAAACCATAAAAAATTCAACAAAATACAGCATGCAAATTGATGAGTTCAAACGTGCTGGTAGAGGAATTTTGTTAACTTTGTGACCTCTGCGTTTTGTTTATACATCTCCATTTTACCTTCGGCTTTGTAAATTTTTTTTTTTTTTTTATCTGATATCATCGTTCTTAGAAACCTTGGTTGTGCTAGTTGCATGGTGCCAGTGTTCTACCTTCATAAACCGTGAGAAAAATAATCATCAGAGTAAGCGCAATAAACTACCATAATTTCACAACTGCTATGTGGGTGTAAACAAAATCACTTATTCTTGGACTAGCAGATTAAGATCAATTTGTAGATCACAGATAATATTATTATAGTTGAACCTTGAACAGTAGGAAATCAAAACAACAACAAACAATTTTCATGTCGCGCCATCATCAGGCTTAACATTTAATTTGTCCAATACTTTGGTTTATGATCAAATACTTGAAAAACTAATGACCCTCCCTTCAGCTGTGCTTTATGTTTAGTACTAATTAGCAAATGTTGGCTAAAAGTAGGATGGTGTGCACCTCACAACAGATGAGAAGTAGTTCATCTCAAATGGGCAGCCTTCTTTTTACCTTGGTGTAATCTAAAAAAACAGGCTGTCAGTGTTATTACAATATAAATTCAATACAGCAATAGCCTTACAATTATTTCAGTTAAAAACAACTGTGTATTGTCAGATGGATTACTTAATTTTTTTGGCCGATTTGGGAACTATCAGATAATAAATATTTTCTTGAGGTATCATGGCATCTACAGACACAGATGCAGAGAAGAATAATAAATAGTCCATGCTGTGTGGAGACTTGACTACCACAAAGTGTCTCCTCCAGGCCGTCATCATGCACCCTTACAGTCTCTCCCCTCATTATACTGCCCCTGTCTCTCTTCCCTCACCCATCACTCTCTGTCTCTTCTTCTTTAGGATTGTCAACTACCTCCTTTGCTGCTCATGGGCTATTAGGGCCTCATAACTGTCAAGAAACCTGTAGCTTGCCTGCAGCCTTATGCATTGCTGTACGCTTTGTGGTGAATATAACTAACACTGCAGGCAAAAATATTGAGGGAAAGTCAGTAGGATGATGCATAAATAGTGAGGTGCACTGCAAGTGAGACTGAGAGGAAAAGGAAACCTGCATTGTGTAGACTTAGAAACAAATTCACTTTGAAAACTTGAAAATACATTAAAAGCAAAACATGAGAATTATTCGATTTCTTTTGACAAAGCTGAAGAAAGTCAAATCAGCCAGTTTAATTCTGTGTAAAGAAGGAGTGAGACCAATTACACACTTGTTTCATCAACACAAAGCCTGCAGCATTTCAATAATTGCTCACTCAACGTTCTGCAATTTGTCCCACCTTCATCGGATTTGAATGAAACTGTGCGTGTGTGTATGTGTGTGTTCAGGAGATATTGGAGGATTTCTTCAGTTAGTTAAATCAGGAATTTATTCTTCTGTGTCAAATTTCAAGTCAGTTTACGAATTTATGATGTGAGGGGTGTGGCCTTTCTAAATCTGCATTATTGGGCCTTATTTACACGACCACCCTGAAGCTGATTGGGCTCATGTTTCTTGGGAAGTATTTGCATGTTTTCCAGGTATTGAGCCAAGTTTCATGTTTCTAGCACATTCCAACTCACTGCAATTTGAGTCGATTCGGCAGAAAAATAATAATAAACCAACACAAAAACAACACGGTTCTGCCCCTTAGGGGCTTGAACCCTAATTAAAGAACTGCAGAGCAGAGCATCAATAGTTTTTAATAATATCCTCTAATATTGTGCATATATCAGAGCTGCAAAACATATTCCACTCACTCCTTTCACCTCATCTGGCTCATCCTCACCTCCTGCCACCTCCTAATGGCTGTAAACTTATAAATACTGCTGTGACACTTATACATAATGCTGCATGATAGATGTACTAGCACTGATGAAGGTCGATGCGAATGGAAGAGTTGGAAGGAAACAAGTGTTCAGGGACCACAAAGATTTCCTGGGTCCATGATAATGACCGATTTAAACTCCTACTCCTCTGGATCTATGTGCTGGACTGTATCCAGCACTGGACAGACCAAGCTGACAGAACTGTACCATCATGGTACAAATATGAATACTGACCACTCTGGGGTTTCTGGCAGGAGTTAGGCCTATCGGTAGGTATTTGATGTGATGAATACTATAATGTTTACCTTTCTGGCTAATGTTCTTGGGAACAATATAATTCTGCTAAATCCTATCCTAGGCCAACAATCATCCCAGAATTAAATAATGACAGGATTATTAAAATGTGTAGTTGATACATCAAGTTCCCTTACACTGTGAGAACTGGTCAACATCAAAAGGTCATTTGCAGGAATGTCTGATTTCACAGTTGTAGTTAGCGTAATAGCCATTTGCTATAATGGCTCCATATGAAATCAAGTTTGTTTATGTAAATCGAAAGCATATGCATTCAATAAATGTCCAACTCATATGTGAGTCTAACTCAGGTCTGACAGATGTGATGGTATGGCTCTTATATCCTGACACATAGCAATAGAGGGATTGGATGGCAGGCGTGATGGCTGAGTTAGTAAACAACCTACTGTGAAATTCAAACCTGATGTATAATTACTGTGCATTTTAACCTACAGGTGACAGTGGCTATCCCCCTCAGGTGCTGGCTCCTCACACAGTTCCCAACACAGCATAAAAGGAAAGTGCAACAATGATGCAATGATGTGTGGCAAACATTTATACCACCCAAAAAGGAAAGGCCTCTCCCTGCTGGACTCCCTTTACTGATGCTGTCCCAACAGCCCCCTACCCAACAGTCTATCAGCTGGGAGCAAGGATCCATGTAATGTGGTGTTTGGAAAACTGCAGCACTGCAAAAGAAATTATATCTTTTAATGTTGAAATTTATCACATCATGACTCTTATTTGCACTGATGGCATCTGTTTATATATCTAAGTCATGTGGTCACTTGGGACCTGGCAATTTCCAGTGGCACCTGGTGCTGGGGAGGACTACAGCGCCCTGCTGGTAAACCACCTCACCGCATACGACTTCCATCGACTCTGGAGGAAGAGCTAAGGGAGACAGAAACACATTTAACCTAACCGACATGTGGAATAGCTCACTGTGCTATTCCACATGTCTCTATGTTTAGTTGTTGACACTGCAATGCAACAAAAGCTAATGATGCTTTGTAGGGTTTGTGTGTGGTCTCAGCCATGTCAGGCTCTCCCTCCTTCTCCGAAACTGTCACACACGTATTTCCCTGGGTATAGAGGACATTGGAGTGGTGACAGCTTCTGGCACACAGACAGGAAATAATGTATGGATCTTGAGGTAAAAATCAGACATGTTTATGGTGTTGAAATGTATGACCTTTTACAATGTGCTGCAGATCCAGATAATAATCTGACATCTGATTGTTTGGCCTTGGTGGAGGTATATGCTCCCCTGTCATTCCTGTCAGTAAAGTGCTGTCAGGTGAGGTACCAGGGACATAGAAGGAGAGGGGCTGTGTTCAAGGACCTTCAGTCTGTTTTAAGACAAGGGAGACCAAAATTATCTGATATGACACAAGAAGAGTGATGATTGGTGGACATAAAATACATATTCCATTCACAATCAAGCCAAATTTAAGCTATAGTTTGCAAGTTGAGTAGCTGCAGTCAGAGATGTATGAAAAATATGATGCACTGCAGTTTACTGTAAATGTACAGCGTCTAATTTTAAAGTAAGGTAAATTTAACACCATAATAGATAAATGCTTTCAGAAGTTCAGTATGAAAAATATTTTCACATTTTATACCTCTTATTTACAGCTCCCTTAAACCACTATAGCTCATTGTTCTTTCTCCTGGTCTGCTTTATTATTCAATTAGCCAAATGAACATTGGTTTGAATCATCAATCAGTGAGCCTAATTAATCCTTCTCATTTGTGTCATCCAATCATTAACCTGTGCACTCGTTATAGTTATGCTGCTCTTGTATCTTTTCACCTGGGGCCATAAATAAGAGATTCATATTAATATTAGAAATGTACAGAGTCCAAATGTGAATGAAATACCAACACTACCGGAAACCATCAATTTCTGTGTATAGAGACGAGGCTAGACAAGATTTAATATTGGGAAAGTTATTGCAGAGAGACTTATTCAAAGTTATTCTGTCTTTTTGTTTTTGTTCCAAGAATAGGTGACCTGTGTTTTGGAAGCATTTTGAACCCAACACGCAGCTCACTGTAGTCTTACTTGATTATTAATCCCATCAGACAAGAGATAGACGACCACAAATGCACCAGAAACAGACACGACATAAAAACCAGATTTGACATCTCTGAAAAGTTTTCACAGAGCTAATCGTTTTTTGGCAGATACTATGTGCAACCAGGTGTCTATAGCCAACAGTGCTATTTGCACCCGAGGTGGATAACCAGGTATTTACATGTGACTCATTGAAGAACCATTTCAATCAGTCATATAGGATAAGTTCTCCAGACTTTGTGACATGTGAAAAGGTCTATTTTAAACCAAATGGTCTTTTTTTCTAAACCTAACCAAACTACACCAGACCACTAATTGGATGAAAAAAAAAATGTAAGTAAGCTATGTCTAAAAACAAACCCTGGTCTCCTAAGGGAATGTTGGGTGTTCGACACATTCACCCACCACCACAGATTTCCAGGACTTTGTTGCTATTTATACTATCTTACGAGCCGCCTTAAAGCCTTTCTGCTGTAGTATGTTTCAGAAGCACCAGACAGCTGCAGACATTTACAATGATGGATGGTGTGTGGTGCTTATTCACAATGCATTAAAACAATTTCCAATGTTCTGTACAACAATTTTAACAGCACAAAAAACAAAGCACTTAGGAAGCCATAGGTTGTTCCATATGGCTGTCAACAGCCAAATAGCTTGGGTGTGACTATGTTTAACTATAGACACTTCATTACTTTATCTCTAACTTTTTCTCTGAGTGATCCTTTTACAAGTACCTATAGCTGCAATCATAGCACAGTCTGTTTAATTTCTGTTGGTTATAAAATCTGAATTTTAGCAGCAGCTTAGAATTGGCTTGGAAGATAACATGTAGTCCTAATGGGTAACGCATATGTCAACACAGTGAGTAGGGAAGGACTTAACCAGCTCATACTCTGCAGTGTTGTATCTACATTCCCAAGATCTTGCAGGTAAACATGAAATCACAAGTCTATTTCATCCACTGTCCAATTGTATCCGACAAAGATGGCCTCGTCTTTCAAAATGTTGCCATAAAAATGTAAAGGTGCAAGATCTTTGAGCAATACTCTACATTCACATACTGCAAGTAAAATATTGATCCACAGATGGCTGGGAATATAAAGACAATTAGGGCTGGATGTTTTGCAGTAAAGTCTGCAGTTAGCCACAACATGTAAGTTAGTACTCGATTAATATTAAATCTAGTTCATTACAGTCTACAAGAAGTCTTTTGATAGCAGCCACTGAAGAAATTTACTGCTAAAACAGCAACACAGCCAACTTAAACATCTGATATAGCAGAAATGCAACCAATTGTGAAACAGGCAGATTGGCAGACAGGCAACATCAAATGGGAACTGGTCTGGCAGAAATTCAACCGAAATCTAAACTTCTGCAGGGGCAACCAATTAAAAATTTGGTTTATCCATCCACAGTGCCCGGAACAATGTTAAAGATTTGCTTCTACAGCCAATTCCTATGAGAATCAACACCCAGCTCTGCAGCTTGTTCTCCTTTCAGCCACTTTCATCTGACTGCTTTGGTTCAGTCCCAGTGGTTCCTCCCTCATGTAAAACTATAGAAGCTGTTTCCAGCAAACAGCCACAGACAAGCTGCTTATAACCTACCTGTCCCATGTGAAATAACAGAGAACCAAAGTAAATGAGATTTAAGCATCAAGCAAACCAGAGAAACCGATATGTTCTCTCAAGAGAAAGTGGACCAAACTCAGACTAAGAAGCAAGTAAATATTTGAGTCAAATTCATCAGGTTGTGAGAAGCAGAACTCCAGAGAAATCCTGTTCTTTGTCAAATGAATGTACAAGTAATTAATTTTTGTCTTCATGTTAACAAGATGAATTTGACTGATGAATTTAAAGATATTGGTATATTAAGGTTCTGCAACCTCAGTAGTGTTGCTCTTTTAAAGTCAGAAAATGAACTGAAAAGTGGCGGCTTAATGAGCTGTATCTGGCTTTTAGTGAGTCACTGGATCGCAGCTCAGTTTTGCCCCAATGTTACATTTTAGTACAAGGTTCATGAGCTGGTCAACCAAGACAGTGCTGTTCTTTTGTTGCCATCACATGCCACAGCATATGCAGCTTCATTAGGAAATCCAATCAAATGCATCAGTGCATCATTTTTGAATAATAGCCCGTGCCTGGTACCGAAGTAGAGAAACACAGGAAACAGATTCTTTGACCTGCTGTGTTTCCCCAGTGCCCATGAGACAACAGTCTCATTCACATGAGTAGAGTGAGGGTTACATTTTGTTTATCTTGTCTGTCTTTATATTCACTGGTCTATCCATCTATCTGTGGCCTTAATGGCCTGTCTATGTATGTTTAGTTAACCATCCATCTGGCCTGACACACCATGACTCACACATTTGTGGGCTGATTCATTCTCATGCATATGAAAGAGTGTGGCCGCATGACTGCTAAGATGTCTGATGACAGATGAAACAAAGTTTTCAGGAATGTGTGTTTATGGTTTGGGGTATACAAGTGTGAGAAAGATTCATAGAGAGAAGTCTTGTGTCAAGCTAATTTGGGAGCTTTTGTATTGTCCACTCTTATTAAATGATCAATTTCTGTCATGTAGCATCTCAAAAAAAACATTTCAGCCTTTATTTTACCAGATATGTTGACTTGCAGCCTGTCTGAACTAATTCCTCTCATTAATTCTACACAAAGAGATCACATGCCATAATTAAAAAATGTAGATTTGAGCCCCATGTGGCACAACACTTAAGATACTTACATGACATGTGTCCTCACGGGAGCAGTCCTTTAAACATGACTTTATTAAACTGCTAATTATGAAGTCTGACTGCAATTATTTTACTTCATTAATATGACGAGCACACAACCTATTCTTATGTCTTTTTGTATAAAAAGCCAAGGAGCATAAATAAGTAGTTTCTTTATGAACATTAGGTCAATATAGCATGGTGTGCAAACATTTGAGTGTTGTGTTTATATTGTATAATTTACATTTCTGAACGGGGAAACAAAATGAAACCATGAGAGTGGGTATGTCAGCATTCTAACACCTGTGAGTGTGATTGCATGTGGGATTTTTACATAGGAAGAGAAATATGTAGTCTAGTTAATGAGCACCACAATGCATTTCTGTGGGCCATCGGGATCACTGCTGAGTGTGGTCATACAGTCCAGATCAAAGGTATTTGCACAGTTACACATTTTTTGTTCTCCAGGCTTTGTGCAAATTCAATTTAAAATAAACAGCTTGGTCAACTAAGGAGCACAAGTCTTGTAGATGAGTGAAAAATCATTTGCATGGTGAAGAAAAACCCCTTCATGACAGCATAGAAAGTCAAAGAAGTCTTTCCACAATGTAGGCGGACATGTTTCCTCTTCAATAATCAAAGGAAGACCTCTTGACCAGAATCTCAGAGGGTTCACTGCGAGATGCAAACCACTAGTTAACCTCAAAAACAGAAAGGCCAGGTTGCAGTTCACAGAAACTGCAGAGGTCTGGAAAAAAAGTTCTATGAAACAAAACTCAAACTCTTTCACAGTCTGTTAAGCACAGTGCTGGTTGTATTATGGCTCAGGCATATGTGGCTCCAATGGAACTGGCAAACTGGCATTTATTGACGATATCACCGCTGACAGAAACAACAGGATGAATGCAGAGGTACACAGAAGCACTCTGTGCTCAGATTCAGCCAAATGCATCAAAATTCATTGGACGGCATTTTATCATTCAGCAGGACAGCAATTCTTAACTTTCAGCCAATGCAAACAGAGTTTCTCTGAGTGAAGAGGTGGAACATTTCTCACTACTGGCCGAGTCGATCACCTGATCCAATTGGGCCGGAAACCAGAACCATGGCTTACTAGAAGGCTGATTTGTTGCACTTGTTGTTTCCAAATTTGAATTTGAAACAGTGCAACAGAAAATGCATTGATTTTAACTTCAATTCTGCTGTTCAGGGGCACTTTTCCTGTCTGAAGCCTGTGGGCACATGCACATGGAGAAAAACAGAAAACCTGTTATGGATATACTATAGATGGTCAATAAACTGGCTTAAGGAAATCAGGTTTCTGTAATCCCCTTTTCAGATTTCCCGTGGAGAAAGAAATCAGATTACCACGCATGAACTGTAAAAGCATTAAAACATGCATTGCACTTAATTACCCCTTGTTCTAATTCTATTTTTGGCATCAATGCATATCGTACTTTAATATGAGAAAGATGTGTTAGAGGGCTTAATTATTTAATTCTTCATTCATTTATTTCTATAAGAGAGCAGCTTTTTTGGCCAATCAGGTCTCAAACTTGCTTAAGACTTTGAAAAATGATGAATGTAATCAACCCGACCGACTGTATTCATGGACAATTATACTCACTATAAAGTTTTGGTCTGGCGTCAAAGCCGAGCATGGCACAGCAAAACAGAAGTGATGGTCACTGCAATGGATAACCTGTCTAAAGGGAGTTTCTTGATTGTACAGGTTGATTTTCATACCCCACAGAAACCACTGGAAACTGCTGGATGTGAAAATGTTTGGCAATAATTTGCGAAATGTGAAACATGATTAAAAAGCTATTTGGCGAGGTCTTTAAAGGTCATATTAATTACAAGAACAATCCAAGGGAATAGCTGCAGGGTCAGACGTGAACACAAATGTGCACTCACAGATTGTCAAAGCTGCCCAGTAGAGAAATATTTCTGCATTATTAACCAGTGAGCAGCTTCACTGTGCTGTTAAAGGTTAAATGTTTTGCTCTTCGTTGGTTGCTGCTCAGTTTCACATTGCTACAAAGAAAAAAAACCTTTAAGGCTGTAAAATTGTAGAGACAAAAAAAAAAAACATAATATACCTTGAAATAGTGGTTGAGCAATTTAGTAGAAATACATACAGAAACAAATCTTCAAAATGGAGAGACATTGTTTTATCTTATTTCCAGAGTCCTGAATCTTTTTCCTTGTTTCACAAACCTCACTTGTACAGGGACTGACAACCTGCATTTATCTCGATGTTAATTTCTGACCTGACCCAGTGGTAGAAGACGTGACCTGACAAGTGGGATAATCAGATAAGTTCCATGTTGCTGAAAGGGGAGCACTGGAAAAAAATCACAAAAAAAACAAAAATCTATATGAATTGAGCGTCACAGAAATTAGTCTTGTGAGAGAATGTGTTTTTGGATTGAATGGTGAAATAAGGTCTGTAGTTAACACAAGCTCAAAACATGTTTGATTCTCCAACAATAAAAAGCATCAGTAAATACCTCAGTCACAAATTCTTGAAGGTCTTCTGCCTTAAAAAGATTGGATGCTAACAAGTGGCTCAATGAGACTACTGGGGTGGTCAGGACGTTAAACACAATCACGCCAAACATGAAATCTGCTCACCAGCCCACTTTAACAGCCTCCTCATTTTTATACTCACACTATAACTAACTTTGTAAGAGGAAACGTTTTTGTAGAAGAGCTAAGAGCTAAATCAAACTACAAGTTGGAAGTTTAGCGGTGATATTGAAGTCACGAACCATAGTGTTGTTGGTTTACAGCCTAAGATTAGATTTTTAATTCTGCTCATTGTATTAATGCCTTGAAAATCCTAAAAGTGGTGTTCATTAGAGAAGATTATCCTACTAAGCAAAATGTACAAGTTTAAAAAAAACACATCATCCTTACAGGGATTAGATAAATAAGAATACAGGGACATACACCTGACACTGTGTGGGCATGCATTAATTATTTAAAGCAGTCAAGATGACATATCCAATATTTGAATAACTTAAAGGGTTGCTTGATTTTGCTACATAGTCAGCATTAGCATTAGCTGTTCACTTAACAGCGTCGAGGAAATGTTGTGAGTTCAGTGTCAACATTTCTTTACTCACCAACTCGTAACATTGTCACGTCTTTACGTCTACTGAAGTTCACATTCTATCCAGCTAGCACTCTCAAATCGCACTGTAGCCTCCAAAACCACATTCAGCAACAGAGAAAACTTATAAATGGACCCTTTAATTATATTATGGCAGAAAACATGTTTTTTTTTGTTCTATACCTACAATGTCAATGGTAACACACTCATCTCAACATTTCAGTTGATTCAGAGAGCTGGTGATTGCCTCCAGTGAGAAAATACCACCTGCCAAAAGGCTGGATTAACATTTCAATTCACCGACACACAACATCACAGCAGCCATCCACTTAAGCATATTAATAATAGTGGTAATGTTAATAATGAGAGTGAATTAAATGGACCCTAAGGATCTGCTTTTGATTGCATATAATGAATTGTGTGGCAATGGAGCTTTTGTTCTACTTAATGAAAGGAGAAATGACAGTGAACAGGCAGAAGCACGGCACAGATTAATAGATCACTCAGAATTTAACTCTATTTTAAAACTTGTAATGAGCTGTCAGATTTCTGTTTGAGTGAGTTTTAACTTTTACATGTAGCTGGAGTTGCGGTTGGGGGAGTGAAACAGTGGCCGAGAAAGACACAAAATGTGGAGGTCAAGATCATTTAATGAGCACTATTGATGCCATAATTAGAGCGGCAGCAGGATAATGAAGTAATTAATTGCTGAATGTATTTTCACTTTGCCATTTAGAAGACATTTGTTAAGTTGCTTACCTAGTGGTTCGGCTATTATCACAAACCGTTTGTTGAAACTCGGAACAGACTTTAATTATTTGCTAGAGATCTGTTTTTTTGGGGGGGTTTTTTTGCAATAAGCACTAAAAACATTATCGCATTATAAAGCCATGATAGCAAATGTGTCATGTTTCCAGCCAAACATATAAGCTCACTATTACTTCTCATTTTCCTCTGTTTTGGTGTCATCTAACTGAAGGAGAAATGTGTAGCTCTTAAGCTGATAAATTGCCATGTGGTGCGGAGCAGGTAGTGCACGGTGGAATGATCAGGGCCTTTTCACTGAAAACAGCTGGCTGCGGCTGGAAACGAGGTTGATGAGAGCTGTGAGAGCCAAAACAGTAAAGCTGCAGACCATAAAACCAAACAATGAGCTAAAAGATGCTAAAGTGCTCCATGGCTCTGAGGGGAGTTAAACAGTAGACTGATTACTCTCTGGGTTTTTCACGGAGAGTGACTCCTTTAACATTTTGCATTGTTATCTGATGCATTGTTAATAAAAAAGTATTGATTAGTGCAACTACTTTATCTTCCTATGGGTTGTAAGGACCAAAAAAACATACTTTGCTAATACAAAGTAGTGTAGCTGTGTATGTAGTATATCAAATTTGTAGCAAGTACAGAATATACTGCTGTTAAAATGAGAATCATACTGCACAAAAAAAAAGTTTTCTTTTCCTCAGCTGTATGTCAGTTGTCTCTAGGACACTGGTCAATAAAGTGGTTTAGGAGACCGATCAAGTCCCAGGTTGGATGTCTGATACCTTTTCAGTGGTTTGGAGTCCATCCGTCTCCTAAACCACAGTCTTCTTTAGCATAAGCACTGCGTAAAATGAGAAGTCACCTCAGACAAGGCCACGGGGCTAAGTACATCATTTATGTAATGTAATTTATCCCTATCAGATTTTAAGCATGGCTAATTAAACCACATACCTTCTCTGCTGGAAAAGAAAAAAGGTCAAGGAGAACTATAGAGTCATCCCCGAGGTGACTTTTCAAAATTTGCATTCTCAAATAAAGTCGAATACTTTAGACTGACACATATGGCACCTCTCTAACTCTAACACCAGTCTAACATCTGTTTATCATACATGATCTCTTTGTGCTAAAGCCCACTCATATAAAACAGAAATAAAATATTCACAGGTGTTCCAATATAAATCTGCTCTGCTTTGCTCTGATCTTATAAAAACTGGTTATTTTGATGCATTATTTTCAGGTATTTAATGAATCATATAGGAATATGCTTAAATTTCGTATCTTAATTCAAATGTGTAAAAAAGGGCCAAAGATCTTGTCAGAAAGTCTCGTCGATGATGAAATCAGTTAAAAGCAAATAACCTTGGATAAATAACTGCATGGTGAATGAAATACGTGAGCAGCGCTGTAGCAGCAGCTTCAGCCCTGTGTTAATGTTGACACCAGGAACATTCAGCCTTAGTGCTGCCATGAGATCAGACACGTTCTGACAACACTCACAGCCCAGTATAAGATTATGTGTAGACAGCTGTATTAATTAAAAGTGAAGTGTATCCATTTCCATAGACATGTCTTAGATGGACGACCGTGAACCATGGCTGAAACTCATCTTGTGTAGACACATTGTTAGATAAGTAAGTTTTACATTACCTGTCTGTAAAACTGTAGATGTGCTGAATGTAATGGATAGCTGCGACTGAACCTGACACACCAGATGATTTATAACATCTTGGTAAGCCTTGTTGGAAAATGGCAAAAAAATACTCAACAGATGATCAGATGAAGCATTTGTCTACCTTACATATACCTACCAGTCAGATTCCATGTGTTTCCTATGTTGTCACTACCTGTGGAGCCAGTTGGTAAATCAGCCTCTTGCCAAACCTTTTTGGGAGAAGAGCGAAAACATCTTTTTGTCTTCATTATCATCATGACATCATGTCTTCATTCATGTCTAACCCTAAACCTAACCCTCCTAATCTTTTTCATCAAGAAATGTCTTCTGTGCCCTTCTTTGCTCTTCTTTCAGTCAAGAAATGACTCTCTAGTTCTGATATCTGGTGCTAAAGCAACAACTGTGCTAACCTCTTTAGCAGCCGACATGGCTGTTAACAAACAATTGCATCTGACCTGTCAGTCCTAAGACGCGCCTGTAGCTGCCAGTTGTTCATTGTTCGTTGCTCATGTCATGCAGAGGCCAATACCCTAAAAGATAGATTCTCATTTGTGACCATTTTGCCACTATTGTTTCAAAAGGGGGTGTGTATCTGCAGTGTGATTGGCTTATATCTCCTGTAGCTGTCCTTCAGACTGTCTCACAGGCCTCCAGCTTCACCAGATAGTTTTTCTTTTTTTTGGGAGGTCCTGTCTTTCTCCTTCATCCAACTACTTTCAGTTCATTTTGACCTCAAATTTAAATGGTTTTCACCAGTCACTTTTTATTAATTGGTTGTACAAATAACGGCAGCTCTGTCATTAATCCCTCTTTAGCTGTTGCTATCCTTACTCCCAGTGAAATACTGGCACATTCAGTTGGAACTTCAACCAAACACCTGTGTCCTCGATGTTCAGTTTTATTCTTAATCACTCTTGCGGTTGATCATTTTTAGTGGCCGTGGTATAAAATAGCACTGTACATAGATACACTTTAAACATTGTTCAAAGATGAGTCCCAAAAGTGTGATGATTTGGTAATTTACAAATAAAATTTTACACTTTTTTTTTAAACTACAGGGCCATTTACAGGTATGTTTTTATTAAAATCTGACAATGATGTGTAAGGAAGAACAAAAGCTTGAGGCACAGAGAGGATTGTGCAGATGCTTTTCTGTTGCTTGTGCATTTCAGCTATAGCACCTCCAAAAAGTCTTTATTTGGTAAGCAGTGATCCTAATTAGTCTATAGCTAGACCACACTGTCAAAATGCCACAAAAAATGCGGCATATGTTTTTACTCAGTGGAATTCTTTTTTTTTTTTTTTCTTTCTTTTTCTTTCTTTTTTTTTTTTTTTTCTTTGGTAGTCATGACACTGGCTTGCAAACTAGATCTCAAGTTAATTAATGAAGGACTGGTACACAGTTCCATCTCATTTTTCATTTGCAGCACTTTGCTACAGCAATTAGTAACTCTTACATCCAGAACATTACTGTACCAGCTGCTGCCTGCCATTCTGACAGCCAAACTGGAACTCACATCTCAAAAACGGATTGTTCAGAGAAGCGCTTAAAAGATTTTCTTTTTCCCATATAAAGTATGTTACATGATGTGGGAGTTACTTTGGACATACCAAACTTTTGGTGTTTCATCTTGTTTGGACTGGGTGCTATTTCAGCCTTATTCAGAATGTGTTTTTCAGATATAATGGATGTTTAGCAATTCTAGGCTTTTTAGCATTGATCTCTCTCAAGACATCTGTGGGTGGGTGTAAACTGTGCTCAGTGAGAGAGCGGTGCTCTTTTGTGTTTACCCGGATCTGTAACCAAATGGACAATTAGCAGGTTTTGAGGAGCAGATTAGTGATTTTTTTTTTTTTTCACAGGGGATTACTCTAGCAGATTTTTTTTTTTTTTTTGTTATTTGGCAGCTATTTGGGTGGTAGGGAAGGGCCTGTTCCAGTGAGCTTTTTGGATAATCCACTGGAAAATCTTGAAGGGAGGCCAAGGAACAAATTGAGCTACATGTCAATTTTTTTTTCTTTCATTAGTAATGGAAGTTTACATTTTTTCATTTTCACTTTTAGCCCAAAGCAAAAAGATGTTATTCTACACAGGACTTAAAAATCACATGCTCGTTCTTGTATTGTTATTTGTTATCAATAGCACACAAAATTATTATATCATTCAAATGCCAATATTTCAAATTCAATTAAAGTTACCATACATGTAGATAATGTGTGTTGGCTAATGAATAGCATATTACACCTTTTTCATGAAGTACTGCATTTCAATATTCAAACGTTTTTGTTTGTTTTTTTTTTGCCACTGGGGTTTGGCTGAGATGTAAATGTTTCCAGTGTGATCAATAACAGATGCATCTCACTCCTACATACCAGAGTTTCTGACTGTGACTCAGAAGAAAGTAATACATAAGTGACCCTTTGGTATAGGTGTCAAAGTTGAGCTTGAGCTGTCACTGTCATTGTGGCTGTGGGCAGTTCACAGTCACAGCATCCTCCACATTATTTTTGCTCTCTCTGATTTCTGTCTAATGCTCTCTCTCACATGTCCTTATGAGTCACGTAGAAACATTTTGTACTTTCTCTGAAATTTGCTTTATCTCTGCAGTTAACTCAGGATCAGCTACTAAGCAGTAGAAAATGGCCCGTACTGTACATCTGGCATCTTCTAATATTTCCATCTGTTCTGTATACTCAGCCAGTGTCAGCTGCTTGAGTATAGAGAACACGTCAGACCATGTGAGTGTGTTAAATAAATAACTTTTCTGAAATAAAAAAAACTGTAAAGCTTGAAAAAAAAATCTTATAGAATCACATGATTAAAAGTAAATAAGAAAAACAAATCTGATAAAACATACATGATAGTTTTTGATACTCAGTGCTACAGAAACATTGCAGCTGGTGCTCAGAATATATTGGGGTTCAGTATCCACTCTTTTAAAGGACCCTGTATCGCTAGACTAGAACTATATTCCTGGGGAACTAGTTGAAGCAGCACATCACAGGTCTTGCAATCTACAGAAAACTAAATTGTTTAGTAAATACAATGGATCTTTTTTTTACCAAATATTTATAAAAATCGAATCAAATCAGATGTATTTATGGAGCACATATTTAAAACTGCAAACAGCTAAGCAAAGTGTCGTACACCATTATGAAAAAGGTTATTGGTGATCAAAGCAAATCAAATCAGTTTTGTTATGGTTCAGCTAGAGGTAGTTTGGAGCCATCCAACTTCTTATATCTTCAGGGCACTTTCTGAGGTAAGTCAAAGGTTGTGATTGTTTGATTTGATAGAGCAGAGTGTCATCAGCATAACAGTGATAGAAGATGTTGTGTTTCTAAATGATTTTACAATGGGGTAGCATGTAGATGAGGAGGAGAATGGGGCCTTGGACAGAGCTTTGAGGGACCCCACACAACGGATTTGCTGGAGAGGAGGAACATTTATTCATATTCACTGAGGATATTTTATTTTGAGATAGATAGGATATTAACGACTGTAATATGGTGCCAGTAATATCAATGAAATGCTTCCATTTGTATATCCATGGTATGTGTTAAACACAGCACTGAGGTTAAGTAGAATAAAGAGTATTTACAAGAAGCATTGGAAGAGTTGGTGGTGGCAGAGTGGAGACAGGAGTAGCTGGGACTGCAGTGGCATGGCCATGATAAACATCTCCATGGTGGTGGGAGAGAGCTACAGGATACTGTACATTACACTCACAGTATAATTTGCCCATTTACTTGGTACTGCTGCACTAAAGCAGAAATGACTGTTAAAGTAATTTTCTAATGCACATGTACAGTTTACACACACATCTGTGTATATGTAGAATAATGGGTGCAATATCTCAGAACAGTGGAAGCTTAGGGCAACTTGACAAGCACACATCTGTAGCTAGCTATTGCTAGACAGCCGACAAGGATCTCAGGATCATCCTCAGTGCACATGCACAAATTCTACTCCCCTCTCTCATTGAAAAGCCTCAGACTTTCTAAATGGGACACAGTAATGCTCATGCCCACAAAAATAACTATACTACAGATACAAGCTAGCGTCCAGAGACAATAGCCTGCTGCTGCCACAAGAAGACAGTAAGTTAAAGGAGGAATCCAAAGAGAAAATATGCTGTTCTGAGATATAAGGAAAGATAATGTTTCCACCTTGGTGTCTATTTTTAGCATTAGGCAGTCAAAGATGGCCTGCCTTGCTTGTCCTGATAGCACTCACAGCAATTTTTCTTTCCATTCACTCAAAAATTAAAGTGTTTCTCAGAAGAGGGAAACTATGTAGGAAAGGATAGTCCTCTTAAGCATTTTAATCATTTCATAACTTGCCTTTTCTTTACTTTAAAGAACAGAAACCAGTTAAAACCAGAAACAAGTCAACACCTTCTACATTCTTCACGAAATTCAACCTGGCAACACTCAACATTTGATGCTTGCCAAAGTCCCGGTCTATTCTTCACAGTAGATACTCCGACGGTTATGCTTGTAGCATTTTGATACCCATAAATTGTATTTTTTTGTTCAACCAAAATCTGAATATACAATGTATTTTTATATATATGTATATCAAACCCGTAATGTGTCCCTGTGTTCAATCACTGCATTCGTTACATCGTGACTCTCGATTCTGAGATCTTGCCTGCTAGGAGCGTGAGTGATGGCCAGCAGTAAACAAGTCCCATCCCCAGCCAGATAATGGTCTTCCCGCCTGTGTGGATCTTACAGCTTGCAAGGAACGACTTGTTCCTTGCTGTGCCAGTTGTGATGCTCTGCCAGGACTTTCCCGTCCAAACCCTCCACAAAAGCCCAACATTACTCCCTTCCTAAACACATCATTTACCCCCCAATACCTCTGTCCCACCAAACCCCAGCAGGTCCTTCATTCTGCTCTCATATAACATGCACATGACTGCACATGCACGCAGTGTTCATGGCACAATTATGCAAAAATAACCCCCACAGAACGCCTTGTTATGGCTATGTTCAAGTGCACACACGCACACACATATGCACGCACACACACACACGTACACACAACTCCCAAGACAAATGTCTTATGTTCCACCATTCCTCTCCCTTTTCAAGACACATAGACTCAGGGCTTCTGTGCCTTTTGAAAAAATAAAAGTGAAATGAAAGAGACAAAGCCATTATGAAGGAGGAAGAGGCATGCTGAGCTATCACTCTCTCTCTTGATGTGAGGGAGGCATACATATGTTTATATTTGTGCTCTGCTCATTCAGTTGCCCCTTAGACAACCAATCTTGAGGTAAATGCCATCCCTATTGCTTGACTTTTCATTTATTTGTCTGGCCACAGCTTCAGCCTGCATCCCTCCTGATGAACTGATCTCACAACACCAACGTCAAACATGCTACATCGGTCCAGGGTGCCCCTATCAGCTCAGTCGGGTCCTGATAAATGTCTGGAAAAAATCAGGAGTGATTGACATACACAATGAAAAAAAAAAAAAAACAGGTTGCATTTATTCATGGAAAAGACACATCTGATTGACCAGGTACCTACTGTATACCCAGGATCATTGTTACCTATTTTCAAGAGTCAGGGATTTAGGCATGTGTCATCTCATCCTTTGTTCATATTTAATCTCTGACATTTGTCCCTCACACGTGTTGACAGAAAGCATCAGATACAATATCACTGCAATGTACACAGAGGCAATGTTGACTGTAATTCACAAAACAGAGCCTTGTTTACAATACAATCTGATGGTGGCTTGTTCTGTCTGTCAGGTTTAATGATAGATATGAACTGTATCAGTTCACCAACTCAGCACAGCAGAGAACTGTCCACATCATAGATATAAGCATCGAATCACATTATATTTAAATTCACATTTACTCATTTGACAGATGCTTTCATCCAAGTACTGAGCACTAAATTACACCAAAGTAAAACTGGCATCAGGCAATATTCCTAAATAGAAGTATAGAGTGGTTGCTGGGGTAAATTTAAGCTTGTGGTTTGTGAGTAATTGTGGCCCATGTTACTATTAACTACAGATTGTAGTAAGATTTAGCAATAATGTATTGCTTTTTTGATATGTTCCATAAAGGAAATAAATTAGGACATGATTACAAGCAAAGGAAGTGGGCTAAGATGTTGGAAAATGTGTAAAGCTTCAGGTTGCATTACAGTGGGAAAGCTCTGATTTCATGTGATATACTCCCGACACTAGAGTCATATACCTCACCACCCAATCAGATCCCTGTTACTGTGTGAGTTCTCCCTCTTCCTGTTGTAAACAAGACCAGAGACAGAAGCATATTGCATGATCGTAAAGATTACATGGTGTATGACACGAGAGGAACTGATGCCTTACTTTGTATTTGAAGATTCAAACTGCACACACTGTTTTGAGGTACATCAGTGTGCGTAGATCATGCATAGTGGACTTTGGGACTTTAGGTGTGGACTTAGCTGCCGAGTTCGCCAGCATATCTCTTACCTGCATTAAGTCATGCAAGATTTGGTTGTTGTGTTAGGTTAGATATTAAAAATGCTATCTACTCTGTAAAGGGGAGGGTTTGCATATGAGTGAACTTTTCTGGTGAGTGACTTTTACTGTTAACCTTTGCTAATGAATCTGACTTGAGTGAACTGTGCGCATGAAAAAAAATATAGTGCAACTATCCAACTATAATTAGGGTCATCACTAATTAGTGTATTCTCATGTGAATGGTTGATTTCATAAAGAGTAATGAGACAGTGAGATGGGATAAAACGTAGGAGCGCGTTCATTACTCGATAGTTTGGATTATTTGAAGTAAACTCAAAGTGGCTAAAGCACATTTTTGCAGCTGGTTCCATCCACAGCAGTTCACCGCTCTGCTTCTGTGTCATTATTTTTGTATTTCTCAAAATAGAGACAGCGCTGATCTACTGTAGGTAATACACTGACTACACTAAATGCAACCCCATGTTAACTAATCCAACCTATCAGTTTAAGTCATTGTTTATTTGTGTAAGTTATTCTTATTGATCTGTGGATTGATATTGATATTTGGGAATTGCTACTAGTTCATTTAAGATGTGTTATAAAAGGTTAAAAGCTATGTTACTAATATGCAAAAAGGATATCATGACACAATTAAGATAGTTGGGTAGCATGATGTAGGATAAACTTGTGATCAATAACCATTAAGTGGTGTTTCTACAACATCGATTCACCGTGTTTATTTTTATTCTCTTCATACAAACAGTTAATGTTCTGAAACTTGAAACTCTGAAACTCACATGTTGGCCTGTGGGACTTCTTTGTTCTTGCCACTGTTTAATACACATTTATGCTATTAAATAATCTATTATCTCTTATGTGAGTGTGGTTACAGATGTATAGATGTGCAGATACACACATCTAGACCATTATTTACTATAGTAAGCTAGAGCTGAGGCCAGTTACACTTTGGTTACTTAAAGCCACATATACATACACATTTAGTAACTTGAGTACCAACAGGGGATCTAGGGACGGTCTATCAGTAAGAGGAAGAGAGGGTATGATCTCAGTTGTAGCACTGCATGGCTCTGGCTTCTTGGACTTGGTCTCTAGCTTGTTGTGTTTTTCTGCTTTGACACCTGTGAAACACATTCTGTCAAAATGTTTGGACCTAATCTGAATAAATAAATTTATCTACAATGTATATGCTGGCATCTCATTAGCTGAGCACACATTCTCACTTCACTTGTGTAATTAACCCCAATGTTCTCGAGAAAACAATTTTTCAGTTTCGAAAAATGCCTCTCATTCTACTCTTGGAAACTCTAGACACCACAAGTACGCCTGCATTTTAAGAACAAACTGTTCTGTTGGGATAATAGGGAACTATGAGGTCTTTAAGACACGACAGAGCTCGGTCATTAAGGGTTTTGTGAGTAAGGAGAAGGAATTTGAAGTCTACTCTGGATTTTACAGGGAGCCAGTGCAGAGGAGCTAGCAGGAGAAATATCTTTTCCTACTTCCTGCCACTATTACAAGACAAGATACTTGGGCAGTAATACAAGATTCAGAAGGGCCCTGTTCAGAGCTGGTATTAACCTCTGTCTCAGGTGATCCGATCACAAGAAGACAGCTCTAAGTTCGAGTGTCAGCATAACAAGACACATTGAGGATGCATTTGAGATCCAATCACTGGTCACATAAGACTCATGTTAAATCCAGGTCTAAACAGGGCCAGAGACAGAGCGTTTACTAGCACCTAGCACTAGACTAGTACTAGATGTACTGTCATGAAACTTAGTCCATAAATTCCAGATCCCAAGAGGATAAATCCAAATGACTTTGGTGAGATCTGTATCACTGTAACTTTTTTCCGGTGCAAACCAGATCACTATCATCCCCAGACCTTAACCGTGTGCTGTGAGGGTGTAAACATAACCTTGAAAACAGTTTAATTATGTGTGCAACATGAGGAAAAACAAAAATACAGATCAAACAAAAGGGACAATGCAGAATGATATTTAAAAGCTTTTGTGGGTTCCAGTGTAGGAGGTGCTGTCAAATAGGTTCACCCGAGCCATCTTTAAATAGCATTTAATGGAGCGTTTTGTGTTAGAAATGAGACTAAGCAGCATCTTTGTCGTAGCCTGATGTGGTGAACGGAGAGAAAACAGAATGTTTTATATCCCCTTACACTTCATTTGCATATCAAAGCTCCCCATGTTTTGATATCATTACAGTGTTTGAAGTGGGCAAGTGTGGTGGGATTATTTGATAAACAAATCATTGGGACTTTAAAATCTGATGTCAGGTATTCTAGATTTGTATTTGGTCTTTAGCGCTATTTTCAATGCAAATTTGCATCACAATAGATTCGCTCACAAACCTCAAACAAACTGACTCATTAGGATTCCAGTGGCAAGAGCCAATTTAGTGGGTGATCATGCGGGGAGACGCTTTAAACTCTTGCAGAATTCATTGGCTATTACTAAACCAGTTGAATCAATGTGGTGAAATGTAATGTAATCCTTACTGTGGATCAAAGGCAGTACAGTAGGAGAAGTATAAATTTGTCTAACAGGCCCACTGCTTAGCTGTCCACAATGCATTTAAAATATAATGTACTGAGAATATATATCATATCTGTACAAGTATGTTAAATTACATTAAGTTTTCATTTTGAGCTAAACTGTTTGTTTGTTATATATATATATATAT
>CM076658.1:19693457-19758966 GCA_038496675.1 Rachycentron canadum
ATATATATATATATATATATATATATATATATATATATATGAAGGAATTGGTGATTGTTTATGCACTTTGTCACAGTTGTGGTATAGACTATCAGGTCTTTGCAATTTGAACAGAAAGGATCAATAATTTATCTATTTCTCAATACATTTCTTTCACAGGGCTCATATTTCTGCGAAATCATGAACTCAGCTGAGAAATGGGGCAAAGGCTCTTCTTGGAAGTGGGCCAGCTCCAGAGGAAATTGAACAGTTATTGAAAATGTTATGTTTGGTGTGGGAGTTAGAGTGGATTTTGCCTTCAGCAGGTTGAGTATGTATGTACTTTCCTTTTTATTAGAGTCCTTGATTTTCACCTTATGAACCAGAGTAACAAAGAAAGCTATGAGTGGAGCAATATTAATTTCACATTGTCCATAAACACTAATTAAGGCTGTGAAAATGTGTGTATAATCACTCAAAATAGTGCTTTTTATCTTGGGTAGTGCAGCTTTGTTTTATACTATTGGTTGTATGTTGGTAAGGAGGTGCACACAATGACAACCTGGAGGAAGAAGCCTAAATTAAATACTCCAAACAGACCCTATTAAAAATGACAGTATAATAATTTTCAACTTTATGTCTAGAAATGAAAAGGCTTTATAACCCTGGGACTGCAGCTTCCATGTACACAAAACCTATATATTTCCAATTGCTTCTTGATAAGAGTTTAAGCCACATAGAGAGCTGATGGGCAGAGGTCACAGACAGCAAACAAGACAGGAGGAATGTATATGAGAGATGTCTAATGGAAGTGTCTCTAAATAAACCTTGAGGCTTGATTTTTCCACGGCTCCAGTGAGTAATTTAGCCCAGACAGAAACCCATAAATGTGACAGATGAAGAAATGATGAGGAGTGATGTCTCCACCTGTATTAAAACCACTGAACTATATGAGGCCTCTACATTCCTCATCCTTTTCTAAAAACGCACGCTCAAAGATCTTGCACCAGAGAGAGAGAGCAGCTGTGACGGCTGGTTTCAACATACTGAACCTTCCACAGCTGTATCATTATTAATATATATTGCTGTAATACTTAACACATAAAACCTCACCTGTAATTTGTCAGTGAAATACTCTCAGGGAATTGCATATCCACAGTTGTCCTTAATGTGCAGATGGAGAAACTGTTTATTTTATCAAAAGATAAAAGACTAACAAACAGAATGAGCTAAACAGACAAAGATCCTTTGAATTGTTGTGTATTGTACATTTCAGGAGATGTCTCCTTAAAAGTACACTGACATACTACTTTCTAATGCATCTGTAAAACGTTCACAATCAAACTTTTTTATTGCATTTGTTCCTCCACTTGTGGCAGCTAGCTAGCTTGTGTAGCTATATCTTAAAAAAAAAAAAAGTGTCTGAGGCTGGTATTGTTTTCACCCTGTGAGTCTCTGTGTGTGTGTGTCATCATGTCAAAATGACACCTACTGTAGCAGGAACTACCACAAAGTTGGTTTGAGTTCTCTGGCAGGTGTGTATATGTCTGTCTGAATAGGGACAGATTTCTTTCACAACCTGAAAGATATGTGAAACCACACGGATGTGTAGCTGAGATCAAAGTGAAGGCTGGGATTGAAGATGGGTGTGGTCTGATGACTCAGTTCTGAGTACTCATATACAATAAATCTTGTGTTTTTATTAATTAATCAATCACAATCTTCCCCTAACTTTACCCAGAGAGTTTAAATAAATGTGAACATAACCACACACACACAGCACAGGGCAAATGCCAGAAACACTGACAGTGAGCAGAATCCGGACCACATATTCAGAGGGCTGAATAAGTAGTAAATACATAATTATGTTTTTTGGGACCAGTGTTGAGACTGAGATTTAAATTACAGTGATTTTCTTTATCCACAGCTGTTTTTGTGGTTTGAAAAGCATTGAACTAGACATGTACAAGGAATAAAAAGGCCAAATTACTGTAGATATTTAGACTTACTTTTGTTAATGATGACAATGCACAGTATCAATGTCCTAAGTGGCTGAATGAAATCACTACTAATGTTATTAGCTACACTTTTTTCCACTAAAATGACAAAATCTTTTCACGAAAAGTTAAAAAAAAAAAAGTTTCCTCTGCAGTGAAAATACTCTCAATACTCAAAATGCTTATCAATCATTATTATTTTGTGTTATCACTGACAAGGCAATATAACACAAATATAATTTTTTAACATAAATGTAATGTTGAAAGAACAATCATTCTATTGTGCTGATTTTTGGGGATTTTTTTTCAGACAGAACATACAAGTGATGACAACAACTTTGGAAGCTCTAATAAGTGTCAGACAGGAAATATAATGTACATTGATTAAACAGAACGTGATTCTGGACACATACTGAGAGATGTAGTGTTCGCTGGCCACCACTTGTCTGTCATTTACAACTAATGAGCAACCTGCTACATACCTGTCTGAAAAAGTAATGCAGCTGGAACGTTTTTATCCCTATAAACACGCACATCTCTTTTTAGCTTTTTACACATGAAATGTTTTTTTTTCCTCTCATCAATAAGACAATCGTTACTGAGTGTTTAACAGCAGATGTTAGCATGCAGAGTTTGGTTTTGTAGTTGGAACTCTCATCATTTAGCAGCTGCAAACAAAATCTTCTGGCAACAGTCAAAATAATGGCAGCAATGGTGATGGACACAGACCAAGACTTTCACACGAGGTAATTTTAGTCCAATTAAGATTAAAAATCTGGGACATTTGCACTAAATTTGATGTTGGTATTAAACGAATAACCATTCAGCTAATTCATTACAACTCAGGCTTAGCAATGCCCTGGATGGAAAAGGGGATTTTACTGGATTTTACTGTTTAGCTAAAGGAACTCTTGACCCCCTTTCCTCCCCAACCGACTGCTGTGCTGTGGGTAACAGAAGAGAACAGCAGGCCTGGGACCCTGGGATTTTGCAGAGGCCTGAACCCTGCAGTACCCCAGCAGCGGCCAGGTCCAGTACCTCTGAGGGTCTCCGTTCAATTAACACCCAGCTGTTTTCTACAGTGAAGTGGGGATCAATGCCACCTTGGCCCTTTTCTGCCACTACACTCTATGTCAACACACCTCACAGTCAAACCCCCACACACATGGTTTGGTGGTGGTCCTTTGACAGATATAAAGTACATCAAGAAATATATTTGTTTGCTATATTAAAAAGCAACCAAAAGATCATTTTTGATTTGCTAGTCATGACTATTTTCAGATATAAAAGAAGGTAATGACAATTTACCACATAGCTTTTCCATTGAACACAAACAAATGTGATTGCATATGGAATTTAAGCATTTATAGATGATCGACAACACTGAGGATGTTTTCATCAACTAGTGTACAAAATCTGAAGCAATGAGAAGACAGGAGAGGAGGGAAAACATCGAGTCGGCCAGTACAAGTTAAGGAGCTTAGACAGATGGGACGGGTTGGATCACAGCCATGTAAGGCCTTGTAGGTGAAGAGCTGCATGCCTGCAATTGCAAAGGAGGGCCTGACCTAATTGACTGATTTAGTACAAATTTATAAAACCTGGTTGCCAAGGCTGGAAGCTTTCACATTACTAAGGTGCATAGTGGACAGAAATGGATTCAAGTAAGAGGATGTCGAAGATGGAAACTACCAAGGCTGCACCATGGTCTGTGAGAGTGGTCATGGGTTCAGTGTTTAGGCTCTTTAAGCAGGGTTACCTATATAATAATATATGACATATTTGTCCCCATAGCAAGAGCCATGTTGATATAGAAGGTGATATATTATCATCACATACCTATATACATCCTCTGGATATATGAAGTTTATTAAAGCAATATACATATACAATTCTATATTATTATATATTATTTTTCTTATTAATTTCTCATTAATACATAAATAAACATACATATTTGTATGGGCTAACATATATATAGTTAAGAAAGTTTTTATGTGCTTTTATTTTTACAGGTATTTTATTTTTACATATATATATATGTAAAATTCAATATACTGTATATCAATATTACATTGTGTGTGTGTGTGTAAATGCATATGTACATGTAGAAAATTGTAGTGTAAGAGTCACCATCTGTAGTGTTTGTAGCTTCCCTGAGCCTTCAAGCTGTTTCATTAGGATGTTTACCTTTAGCTGTCCGACTTTTGGCTCAAGTTAAGGTCAAAAACATTTTAAACTGTTCACAAATTATTCTAAAGTTTGTAGCTGTAAATTGACCTTTGTAAACATGGAAAATAAATCTGCCTGAGAAGTTCAAGTCTGTACATGGGTAGAAAAGATTTGCATTTGTAAGAGACAAAGACACAATGAATAAAATCTCTGAATAAATGATGAGTGGTAATGTTACACAAAGACAGCGGGGAAAAAAAGGAGAGGTGCTGGTGTGAACATCTTTGTTCAGACACAATGAAAACTGTGTCTAAAACTGTGCTTAAAGTTCCCACACACTGTCAGACGCTGAAGTTACAAGTAAGAATTTTGACGCTGTGTTTCACACCTGAATCTGAGTGGACATCGCCAGTCCAATCACAAAGCAGAGTCGGATCAGAGGGCAGGTCCTGAAAGATGTAAGGGATTTCCAAGATGGATGAAGGTGATCACTTTTCCATGATCCAGGTGGGTTTAATTATATTTGATGTATGTGTATGTCTGCAAACCCACCTGGATCATGGAAGAGCCCCTGCTGTCGTCCATCCTGAAAACCTACAACAATCTAAGGCCAGAAAAACACTGGCTGTGTCTCGCTATATCCTGTTTTTCATTTCGGGACCCGCGTAACGTGGTAGAGCAGACGCACTGCCTGCAAATCTCATGCCTCACAGCTACATCTTGTGATGTTGTCTTGGCGATTTTTCGCACATGACGTGTGCAGTTCTCAGCAGAGTTGACATCATACTGGACTCATTTACATTAAAACTGAGACCTTTCAATATAGTTTCAATGTCTAGGCTAAATCGAAATTTGATACAGGCATTCGTCCATCCATCCATCCATCAATCTACTATACCTCTTCTCTGTGCATGGGGGATAGAGGGGGCTGGAGCCAACCCCAGCTGACACTGGGTGAGGGCGGGGTACACCCTGGACAGGTCACCAGTCTATCACAGGCCTGACATACAGAGACAAACAACCATTCACATTCACTCATAAGGGCAAGTTGGAGTCACCAGTTAACCTAACCTGCATGTCTTTGGACTGGAGTACCTGGTGGGGACCCACACTAGCACACTCCACACAGAAAGGCCCCAGGCCCAGGCTTCAAACCCTGACACAGACATGGTCAAATTTGCTCTTTTAAAGTGACAGTGGTATTTTAGTGACATTTTCTGACAAAAATAAATTAAATAGTGAATTTATAATTCAAATAAATCCAGCATTCCAGTAGTCTGTTGACTGCCTTTATCGGTGACAAACTCTATGTAGAAAGACAGAGCTGGTAGTGGTACAGCAGACGCACAGTTGGTGTGAACACACAGCAGCTCACCAGCAGAGCCACCATCTACACACAATGTGCTCCCAGTTTAGCAGCTGTTTTAATTTTGGAACGTTTAATGTATGATTTTAGTGTGTGTGTTTGTTAGCATATTAATAACATCACAAAGGTTGAAATCCTGGTCTTCAAGGGAATCTTTCCACTCTGACCGTTTTACTGTGGGAGGTTGTAACAAAACCTTAGAGCCAGTTGGAGTCGCAAGAAAAGCCTTTGAGAGAGAGCTTCTCTGAAATCAAATTTAAAAGACCTAATGTCTTTTCCCCTTTTGTTTTGTCCTTGCTTTTGTCTGTGTTCTATCTCATCTCGACAAGGATCAATAGGTACTCCAACCATATCCCAAATACACTGACAAATGTCTCGTTGGTAATTTTTAGCACAGCCTGGAGATAAATGGGTGATCGTTCTATCGCTGATGTCATCTGCAAACAGAAAATCATCCTTCAGTGGGTTGCGCTGGAAGAGTTTTGACTGACAGGTGTGCCCAGCAGGGGTTTATCCTGGGGGCTGGATCTTTAATGTTTTCTCAGAATCTAGATTGTTCTTTTTTTCACATGTGGAGAGGAGGGAAGAGATGATAAAAAAAAAAAAAGCAAATCAAAAGGAGGAGAAGTGCGCGCTGCATCTGTAAATCCCATTTCAACATTTTCTTGATGTACGTCTTCAAAAGAGATAACTTCATGTTTGACTCACCATTGTTCCCAGCCATCTAAGTCGAACTGTTTATTTGAAAATCGTCGCTCTACAGCAGTCAGAGCTGTGGTTTAGAGTGTTGTGCCTCCATTCAGTCAGGGCTTATCCAATTACTTAAGTGCATCCTCCAAATTCACTATTTAATCATATGTCTTGTCTCCAAAGTGTGACATATAATGGGACTTAAAACCAAATATCAGACAAGAAGATACTGTCATAACTTTTCACTTTCTAAATCAAATACACCATTAAGTTCTGTCCAGAGATAACTTCAAACTGTTTTTGTCCTTACAGTGTCCACAAGGAGACAGAGCCAGAGGTGCAGCCAGTGATACGTGGTCGCAAACGACAAGACAACCACACATTTCCTATTTTTTGCCTTTGCCTGTCCATGCTTCAATGGAGATTGTAGAGTCCTGCCACAGCTCCCATCCATCATTCTCTCCTCATCTTTGACCGTGATCATCATCCTCCATGCTTCCTTTAGTCTGCTGGCCCCAATAGGAGACCCCACTTCCTCTTTCCCACTCTGATCTTTTACCCTCTTTAGCTTTGTCATTTCCTGCTTTCATCTTGCTTCCTGAAACTTCTGTCTACTTGATGTCACTTCTGTTGTTCAAAATGTGTAAATGATAACAAATGACAAATTGTGGATTATTGAAATTTTACATAATTGTAGTAAGAAAACCTTTCCGAATCATTATCAATTTAAAATATAACCACCTATTTAATACAGTTCTTAACTTTTAGAGCTAGTTGGAGTTAACAGAGGTAACAGAAAACACAAGAGGCTTAACTGGCATCACTGCATTATTGACTTGACAACATTTAAATGTTGATGATGAATAAAAACATTTTGAAGATTAGCTTGAGCTTTTTAATCAATCGAATTTTTTAAATATATATATATATATATATATTTGTGCCAAATCAGAACAAATTCACCTCATGGCACTTTACATACCCAACAAATCCCACCATGAGCAGCACTTGGTGACAGTGGCAGGAAAAACTTCCTTTTTAGAGGCAGAAACCTCGAGCAGAACCAGGCTCAGGGTGGGCGGCTATCTGCCTCGACCAGTTTTAACATTTCATTCTAACATATAATATTTCTTCCCTACTTCAAGTCTGACAAGACTCTATTTCAAAGGAGCTTTTTGTAAGTTTTGCAATAATAGCTGTTTACTTTACCAGTCTAAAAGAAATGTTTAAAGGTCAACATAAAACTTTGATGAAGAGCAACTCCATTGTTGTGCTTCTGGTCTATCACTTGTTTTCTTCTTTTGAAGTCTGCATGCTAACTAGCTAGCTGCAGCCAGTCAGCCCATCTTGTCCCAAAACCAAGTAACTGTAGTTTCCAGTTTGCTCGGAAGAAGTAGCACCGAGCAAAAGGTATATTACAACCTGCTGCCTTGTAAACACAACGACAACTGAAACTCTTCTGTTTCTAAATTCAAACTTACAAATAGCTCATTTAAGCATTGACATTAATTTATGCCCCTTGTAGTTTTAATATTTAGACTACCCTCATTGATAAACAAAATAAAAGAAACATATGTCCATGTGACACAACATAATTCAACAATATAAAATGAATATTATACACTTCACGAAGGAGGGCAGCATTAGTTTTAGCTAAACGTACCTGATAAACTGCCAGCTGAATGTATTGTGTGTATTGCTGAATTCAAAAGAAGATGGAGCATCAGAAGTCTACCAAAATGTCACTTACATTTCATCCTGTCACTACACATCAAGTACAGATGATTCCACCTCATCTCACCAGAGCCTTACAAAAGTTTAACAATAATCTGAATTGTGAGGTCATAAGTCAGCAGACAGCCTGGTGAGTCCAGTCAGTATATATGAATAGAAGGATTCATGGTGTGTGACTGCCTGTCAGCAGTAGACACAAATTCAGAAACAAATTATAAAAAATAAAGAGCAAAAATCTGTTGCATGTTTTCGAGTTATTGACAGAGTCAATCACGGTTCACTAAGGGGAATTTGGCTTATTTGCTTGCATTTATTGTGTGTTTTGGGAGCAGGAACCAGCTTCTGTAGACAGCTACATTTGTCTGCATCTCTCTGGAGTAAATAATCTGTGTTCAAGATCCTCAGTCAGGGAGTTCAACAGCTTGGGGCATCATTCAGGGGAGCTCCTCCACCCTCTGAAACAAGGTGATATTTGGGAACAGCTAAAAGGGCTTTGAAGATGATCTCAGGGCTCTTAGTGTATTAACAAAGAACACTATGCTTTATTCTGATGTTTATTTATTTATGTATTTATTTATTTATTTGATGGGAGGCACAGCCATAAACTCAACAGGCTGCTGACTCAGTCTCAGTGGTCTCAGAGGTGTTAGGATTCATTTATGCTGTTTAGGCATCTTTTGCTTTTATAGTGTGCCCAAAAAGTGCCCTTTTGAAAAGTTTGAATAATTTACCTGATATAATCATTATATAGTCTCAATGAAGTGTTGGAACAGTCTGACACAGAATACATGTTTATATGGGATGTTGCCAAATAGGGTAGCTTCAAAGCTAATTAAGCAACTAAATATGAGCTGAAACCCAGGGTTTAAGGCAGTGATCATCCGTACAACAGGCTTGGTGGCTTGCATGGCAGTTAATTATGCAGCCACGGCTATAATGCATACATACTAAAAGTTTTAGGGTAAAGCTAGTAACCACTTGATGTGTTCCCAGTCTGGCCCTTTGCCAAAGTGAAGCAAAACATGGGACAATTATTGTTGGAAATGTAAATAATGATTAGTTGGTTAAGGATAATTATAGAATTTGTATCCCAAAATCTATTAAATGCATGTGCTACATTTTATAAGCATGAAATACTTTTTGCATCCATAATAATTATTATATAATTCTAGCTGATTTATAGCAGTGAAAAATTGTCAAACCAGTCTGGCAACACTCCCCATTCATTTATTAGTCACTTCTGGAAGCAGTACTGACAGGGACTTGGACACTAACAAGCCAAAATTGATTAGTTTCTCATCAAAAATTGAGGGAAACAAGGAGAGAGGGTCTGAGGAAAAAGAAAACTTTGAGGCGCATTCCTTTGTCTGAATTTCTGTCGTAGTATAGTTTGTATTTCTTTTGGACATTTCATGCAAACACTTCAAACACCATCACAATTGGTTTGTTGATCTGCTCGTTGATTTGGAAAAAAATAATTCTTAGGGGAACCACAATTGCCAGTTTGAAGGGGCCCTCAGTCAGTTTTTGGAGGTTTGGAAGAAATGTGTGGTCTAATTGCGGATCCAGAAATGTTTTCAGTGAATTGATATTTTCACAAAGGACAACACAGAGCCAGCTGATAAAGCTTAGAGCATATTTACTTAATAACCACCAGCATTCATGCAACAGGGACCAAATTTAATTATTCATTTATTTGCTTTTATTTAGAGCAAGTGGGAACATACTGATCCAGTCCTCACACATTAATCCGTCTGTTTTTTTGTTTTGGTTTATTTTTTTTTGTTGCTGTTCCAGTGATCAGTGCTCACAGGTGCAACAGTATTGTATTAAAGGTCTCATATTGTATAAAGTGAGATATCCATACCTTCTTTGAGCCTGTATTCAGAAACTGAGCCTTAAAACCATCTGTCAGGACTTCTCTGCTTAGCCACGCCCCCAGCACAGGACACCTTGGAGGATTTGATGTTTACTTGAAAACCATTTCCATTATTTTTTATTGAATCACTCAGAAGAGAAAGAGATCCTCTATTCTGATTGGCTGTATGACCTGTTGTTACCAGAGCTCCAGAGAGAAGCCTGAGAGAGGAGATGTAAAATTACAATAAGATGGTTTTTGCTTCTTAAAACCACTAATATATCTACTTCTATAAATAGAAGAGTGGTTAAGTGTAAAATATGGACCTTTAAGACATATACATCACGACTAATCTAATTTCCACAGTATCTTGACAGAGCAGCTAACATATTCTGGCTGGCCCAGTGAAGAAGTTAGTAGTTGGTTAGAATAGTTTATTTGAACTGCTTCTATTCTGACAATGAATCAGTTGGATTTAGGCTCCTGAAATGTATGTGATGCTATCCATTAGTGGGCACTGATACAGCAGGCATTAGGGATCTACAACAGTAAATGAAAGCCATCAGTGCATGACTGATGTGTATCCTCAAAAGATCATCACCATATTTTCATAAAATCAAAGTCTAAATGCAGAAATAGCATATTAAATGCATAGTGTAGTGAAGAGATATGCAATAAAGCTTAATGAGTAATCTGATACTAGCATAGATACAAACAGAAGAACAGAAGAAATTCAAAAAAGCAAACTGTCTCAAACACAGTGGAAAACAAGCTGGATGCTGTGCCAGGTGAATCACTGTGTCTTTCTATTTTGCAGGGACAGACTTTTAGTGCTTATCTCAGAAAGGGCCTGAAACTCTCCAAAGACAACCCCATGGCCAGCCAACAGTAATATATTGGCTCCTCCTGAAGAAGCTGACTTCAGACAGAGAGGGTAAAAGAGCTGTCAGCTGAGGAAATGGAGGCCTGATTACGCCTACATACCCACACCTGAGCCTCCCTCCGCCTGTTACACACTGTATAACGCGGATAGATGCACACATGGTCACAGCCATGCTCATGCAGGTATATGGATAGTTTGTATGGACACATTTAATATGATTTTGCCATGGTGACCTACATGAGCATGACTGCAGGCACACACAGTACAATGTTTTTATTTTACAAGAGAAAATACTGTACAACACATACACACACACACAGTTTTCCGCTGGCTTTCTGGAAGACATATAATTAAGAACTTCCACACTTGCTTACATACGGTGCAATAGGATTTTTTTCCTCCAGATGATGAAGATATTATCTTAAGTTTTTATTGTGTATCTGACACAGGCAGCAGTAACCCCATAAACTTGTCAAGATCTGTATTGAACAGTCTATTTCTATACCAGGTTGGTGTTGGCACAGAAGATTTATAAGATAAGATAGTCTATTTTAAACATCCAAAAAAAAAAAAGATAAAGTTGCTGTTTCCTCAAGGGCATTGTCCATTGTTGGTGTTTAGGCTGCAGTTTTCTTATACCTGGTTTAAATCTAACACTATGGCAGCCATACCAGGTTTGCCAGCTTAATCTGACTGCAGGCCAAGAGACGTCACAGCAGCGTTTCAGTTGCAACAGTGTCAAAATGTACGCCATTCGGATAAAACAGAGGCAGAGGTAGGGATGAGTGATCAGGCAGATTAGAGAATGACAGACACAGGAAGTCCTCTACCTTAAACAACCATAATCGTAATAATGAGCTGAGTGAAGAATAATGAAGGCAGTCAAAGTTCTGGATGGTCATGGTTTGTAATACTTGGTTTGGGTTTAGGTTTGAGTTAAAATAAATACTTCCTCAAGGTTACAGGACTTTTATCGTTATGGTTACAACTTGGTTGAGGAGCAATCATGGACCACTGGTTTCACATGGAAGATTAGTGGTGGTTTCCCATATGTTTGGTCACGCTATTGATCGTTGTTTACAAGAGAGACAGATTCAAAGGAAGAGAACTGAAGACTGAACAATTGCACTCTTCCTCTTACCATTAACATTGGAGTAATAGCCAGTATTAATATGACAATGACATCAGGAGCAGTAAATTACATTATGCTTGTCAAATGCCCTTCATGGAAATTCTCTGTTCAGCACTGCCAAACCACAACACTAGCCGAAGGACACGCAACACAAATTTTTTCTTTAAGTTTCAACAGTTCTACCTTTTGTATTTTCAGTTTCAGTTCTTTACATTCACTGACGTAGGTCTGTGCAGCTGTAGGGGTGGTACAGTGGGTCAGCACCTGAGTTCAGACTGAAATATCTTGACAACAATTGGACAGATTGTAGAACATTCACTTTCCACAGAGGATGACTCCTAATCATAAGCTGACTGTTACTGACATTGACAGTTTAGTTTTTCAGTGAAATGCATTGACAGTTTTTGCATAGATTGTCATGAAATTTGCTTCAAACTTTCAAGTTCCTCTCAGATTGAAAGAGCCACCATCACCAGGACCAATACTTTGGTTTATGCCCAAATACCTATAAAACCAATGACATCAGTTCGTCAAGTGTGTTTTGTGCTATTCAAGGAACAGTAGCAACCAAGGATGATAAACTAAAAAATGTAGCAGATAGTAATAAACTCACTCACAAAATATTCTGAACATGTTTGTGTGATAATGTTTGCATTTAGCTCTAGCATGGCGCATGACTCTTGTCTTGTTTATCTCTACATAACAGATAACAGATTTGTCAAAATAAAGACACAAAATTGTATTTTAATTGTATTAGTTTTTAATGAACATAAATCAAACAACACTCCCAGATTTAAGTTCCATAATTCAGTGAAGCCTCAGGCAACCACATCCCCACCAGTTGGCAACTTTATCTTTACTGCATTTTTATACCTACCTAGTACCTGAACTTAATCAGACTTGAGGACTGCATTTATCATAGGATTATTGACATATTTTTCAATTTGAACATCGCGAAACTGATTTAAAGACAGCTAAAATATTTATTGTGTTCTCAAGCAAAATTAAACATGTCCATCAATAAAGAAAGTCTCATCTCTGTGATTAACTGAGGTGACAAAATAAACTACAAAAAATTGCACCATCACTGTCAGTCAAGCAGCAGCAGGTAACATCAATATTTTTAACATAGTTCATCTTTCACAAATTGAGGTATCACTGGAGTGAAGGCACCTCAAGCCTTTCTGGGGGTGTGTGTAATTGAGCAGGACAAGAGGAACTGAGTCTGGCAGACATCAAGAATCGCAGCAAGCTAGAAATGAGACAATGAAATGCACACCCTTCTGTGTCAACACAGTTGGAGACAAGTTTTCTATTTTGAGTCAGGATGTAGTAAAAGTGGTGGAAAGGTTATTTTGACTGTGATTTGATACTTAGGGGTCATCAGCAGCACACAGATTGCTCTAAAAAGCTCAATTCCTGTAATGTACTTAACTGTTTGCAGGCACAAATGTAAAAGAGAAAACACAGAAAGTATAGTAAATAGCTTGAAGACCTATATACTGTACCTTCTTCTGCCTTGCTAGGGATGTATACTGATTTGCCAGTCGGATATGTCAATATCAAAGCAAATCTGCCTGAGGGTGTGTCATTTTGTAGAAGTAATTAGATATTCTCCAACTGTAGATTATAGCACTGGGAATATGCAAAAGATGGCCAACACTCTCATAACACTTTCATGTGCTTTCACTGAATTTATTGCGTCTCAGTAACAAACAGTGTTTTTTTTCTCTCTCTCTGGCTTCGTAGTCTATCACTTACCAGCATCCTTCATATGTTTTCATAGCAGCTGCATGCACACCATGTGTTTCAGCACCAATGAATTGTTCTTGCAGCAGTGTGCTTTGAAGCCTCTCTTTGCCTCCCACAGTTGATCATTTACATAAAGACACCTTCTCAGATATTGCAGACACAAAGACAAGCACACATGTAGACAATCAATATTGCTAACGGTAATGGTGAAAACCTTCATAGGACTTTTCAATACAGGTTAGAGAAATACACATTCAAATACAGCAACGATGCACTATGAATGATGTCATGCACGAACATACTGCGAACACAAACACACACACACACACAATCTTTCTCACCCCACTACAATCTCTGCTGGTGTTCACAATTCCCGTGGAGTTTATGCTTCCGGAACCCAATTATGCCTCACCAGCAAATTAGCCGCCATTAGCGGGGCACCAGCGTGCATCACCAGGGGAGACAGAGAGACCTTTAGCTCATCTTATGGCCTGCTTTCCTGCTCACCAAAATACTGATTAGCTCATAATTCACACTAATGCGCAGGCCATTGCTGCACCTCTCCCCACTCTTGTCATTATTGTCAAGTGTTAGCTGCAGATGTTAAGATATTAGATGGAATAGATGGATGGATTCTGTTGTTCTCATCATCAGCTCGTTGATATGCGGTCTGTTATTACTGTTATTCTGATTTTCAGATGTGGGTGAAAAATTGCCATCGTCCCAGCAACTGCCCTAAACACCATCATCATCTGATTGACATGACTTCAACAACACACTGCATGTTTCACTCTAAATCCACATTGAAGGCTGAACACCCCAGAATTACATCTTTGCTACCTTCTGAGCGCGTGAACTGTCAGCAGACCTGCATGATGGACCCGAGGTTAAGCTGTTGAAGTCCACCTACGGGCCACACTCTACACTGCCATAGATATCTGTCTGGGTATTATAAGCACTTACCACATAAGCTTCCCAAAACATATATAGAATATACGCACATCCCAACCCCTTCAATGAATTTCACAAGTCATTAGAATGGTCACTAATTAGCTGTTAGCTCATTAATACGGCCCATAAACAACAGCACTAAGCTCTCAGACTATTTTAACATAGCTACCCATCACCAGAGCTAAGCTACCTAGTAGCAGGCACCACACTGTAGTTTCCACTTTATGTAAAGATGATGTGGGCTGTAACATTTGTGGAACGTACTTACATGTTGCATAACAAACTAACTGCCTTTTAGTGTGCCCTGGAGCGAGTCACTTTTGCTTCATTTCTGCTTCATTTTTGCATGCTATTTCTATTTTAAAGAGTTTTTATATCACTTGACGACATATTTCCTTTTCTCTTTATTCCAGTGCTGTTCCCTGCTCAGACTTGGAACCCAACAGAATTGAATGTGTCACGTCCTGTAATTATGACTTAAAGGAAGTTTTCTCTGCTGTTGATTGTGGTTTCTTGCCACTTGACAAGCCATTGTTATACACAAGGTTATACTGTAATACCTTCTGAGTAGTGCTACATCTTGGGGCAGATTGAAGGCTCTGAGTCACTTTTAGAAAATGAGACAGTCTGGGGCTAGCTGGTTAGCATGCTAACTTAGAGTAGAAGAAAAGTGCTAGAGACACAAGTTAAAATTAGTGTTGTGATGGAGCCAGTTCTTGGTGAATAAAGTAATGAAGTTTGATACTGAACTCGCGACATTTCTTCTAGACTGGTAAGTAAACAACTGCTAATGCTAACACTTTGTTGCAAAACCTAGCAGCCAGCTATAGTGTTTTTTTAATGCAAGGTTGTCTTTGTGTATAACAAATTTTTGTCAGTTACTTTATCATTGAATCGTAATTTGAAATTGCTGATTTGAGAGAGTTGCCCCATGTAACTGGAATATTAGATCCTCACAACATAAACGAGCATGACCTAGTAAAAAAATGAATGTTTTATCAGGTCACCACGACCTTGACCTCTGCCCACCAAAATATAATCAGTTCATTCTTGAGATCAAGTGAATGTTTGTGCCAAATATTTCAGGCCAGGGACACAAAACACCAGACCCATTTGTAGGCCAACAGCCCACCAGACTAGCTGTAAGTTTGGCCACTATGTGTCATCTGAGAGGAAAGTTTATCCTGATTACAAAATATAAAAACTTAACTATGACTGGGCTGGAGAATACAAGTTGGAAGATGAAAAATATCTGGGGATGTATTGACCTCTATTGCCTGCTCTTCATCTCTGCTTGAGGCCAGTGGCTTGAGGCTACATGAGCCACCACTAGCATACAGACCTGAAATGAACACTGGGCTTTAACCATAGTGAAACCATGGAGACAGCAGATCAGAAAACTCATGTCAAGAAAGAAAATGTCAATTTTAGAACAATAAAAATAACATTTGTGACTAATCTAATGTATCTAAGGCATTTCAAGTCCATAACATATCTCTTGAGCTTGCCTCTAGCTCAATATGTAATGTATTCCACTGTTCATTAGTCCAGAAAAGCTAACATGAAGCTATAAAATTAAATTTGATGCATATTCTTTAAAGGTTATTTAATTTAATTTAATTTAATCATTTTTGACTCACATTAGACAAACTGCACAGCTGAAAACACACTCCACCCTATATCAGTGCCTATACTGAATATTCATCTGAAACACATCTGTCAGCATATAGAGACAGCAAGAGTTCCCCTTTTGATCAAGTGTCACGTTGGATGGCACTGCAATATGAAAATGGAAAGAAAATTCAATTAAACCAAGCTTTGTTGTTGCATATTAATTATGCTTCAAAGTGGGAGCAGCAATGGATATTATGATGATGGGTTTAAATTGAATCCAAGTCCACTGGGTGAGTGACTATGGTACTACAGGTATTGTTAAAGAAAGTGGTGATATTACAGTCATTTGTTTAACTAAACTATTAAAGCATTGTTGCTGGGTAGAGAAGTCTCTGTGGAGGTCAGAGAGGCTTCCAGTGACAGGCTTCTCCGTGAAACCCTGAGATATTTAAGAAACCATGGTCAAACCATAGCTGAAGGGTAAGTGTGGATGCAGACATATATTACTGCAGTAAATAACTACAAGGAAGCAGCAACAGCGTAACCATTAAGATGGGGTGGCACTATAGACCTGATCATTCTGCTGCTGCCTGGTGTCTGCCTGGGAGTAAAAAAAACACACATGATCTGGCCAACAATGAGATGAATTTACTGTAAACATGCAAAAAGTTCTGATCTGGATTATCTGCCTTAAAACTGAAATTGGAGATGTGAATAGAAAATGAATAGAATATGTTCTACTTTCTCACCAAATGTGTTGTTGGGGTTCATTTGGGCAAAGTAATTAGCTGAGCTTGTGAATGGTCAGTAGCAGAGTGTGATTATTCTGGATAGTTTCCAGCTATGACTGTGTGCGGCCACATGAATCTACAGCAGAGTGTAACTGCTGAAGCACAAACTTTGTTAACTTAATGGGAGTAAAGTTTAAAGAAACACCAAAACAGGTTATGTCCATTAAGCTAATGATTTTAGGATGTTTGTAGGCCTATACACTGCACAGTGTGTTGTTCTCATTGTAGAACAAACACCGATCTTTTGTTCTAATGTTTTGTTAAAGTCAACCTACAGTACATTTGGCAGTCTCCTATTGGCAGCAAAGGTAACAGAAACATTGTGTTCCTACGGCAAAACCAAAGGTTGGTAACACAAAACACGTAACCTAGACCCAGGGACAGCCGTTCGCGTATTGTATTAGTCTCTTTGACTCTAACCATGAAGGCAGCATTTCCCTAATTTAAATTTTACCTGATTTTTTTGAACAAATATATAGGTTTAGATGCCTCAACTTAAACTCCACAATTTTACACATCAAAGTCTGTTGAAAGGTCTTGAGGACGACCACTGTATATGTGAAACTACAAATGCCGCCACAAATGAGTCAATTTGCAAGAAATATGGTGACCAGCTCCCCCTCCTAAATTACAGCATTGAAAAGGTGTTTTTGTAAACATTATGGTGTCACAGTGAAGTTGACTTTTGACCATTTGGATAAAATGTCATTACTTCATCATTTTATCCCATTAGACAGTTGTGTCAGATTGTGTCATGGTCAGCATGGTTAGCGTATTAACTCATGACTAATAGTCAAATACATGCTTTGTAAGGTCACAGTGACCTTGACCTTTGACCTTTGACAACCAAATTAGAAAGAGTAATTTCCTCAAAATGGTATTGGCATTAAGGCCAAAAACATATTTTGTGAGATTATAGTGACCTTGACTTTTGACTGTTGACATCATGATCTAATTAGTTCATCCTTGAGTCTAAGAGCACACGTGCAAATTTAAAGGGATTACCTTGAGGAGTTCCTGAGATTCAAGGTTCAGAAGGCTAAATCTACTGTATGTTTTGATCAAGCAAAATCAAATCAGTTCATCCCTGAGTCATAGTGAATGGGATGGATGGCCATACAGACAGATGTACAACCTGAAAACATAATGCTCTTCCCCTGGCTGTCTCCACAGGGAGACATAAAAAAGTTGTATAAAACCTTTTGTGGCTGCAGAGGGAGCAGCAGTAGTTTGGGCTGAAGCAGAGGTGGACTGAAACAATAATTCATACCAGGGATTTGAGTCCATCCTAGTCCACCTTTTTCACACAAACTACCACACCAGTCATTTTATAGGCTAACCCCGTTAGCTGATGTTACAGCCCACCAGACTAGTTAAGAGTTTGGCCACTATGTGTCATCTGAGCGAGAGGTTATCCCGATTACAAAATATAAAAACTTAACTATGACTGGGCTGGAGAATACAAGTTGGAAGATGAAAAATATCTGGGGATGTATTGACCTCCATTGCCTGCTCTTCATCTCTGCTTGAGGCCAGTGGCTTGAGGCTACGTGAGCCACCACTAGCATACAGACCTGAAATGAACACTGGGCTATAACCATAGTGAAACCATGGAGACAGCAGATCAGAAAATTCATGTCAAGAAATAAAATGTCAATTTTGGAACAATAAAAAAAAGACATTTTGGAAGGCACTGACAAGCCGTGAGACAAACAGAGACAAAGATAATGTTACATCACAGCTGACAATGTGCTGGATGGGGACACTGGTTAACTGTGAAGATCTTGTCATAAAGCTGAAAAGATTTTCAATGTCCACACCACTAATGATTTGGCCTCTGTGGAATTTATAATTTGGTAGAAGCCAAAATTCAAGGACTTCTCTATCAAACATTCATCACTGGTCACACAGAGAAAGAGTGCAGGTCTAATTCATTTCTCAGTTTTTGACTTTGACAATATTGTCATTCATGTGCTAAGCTGTAATTTTTAATGTCACAAAAATAATATAGCTATTACAAATATTTACGGATCTCTGAGAGCTTTGTGATATAAAGTATATTGGCATCAGTGGCAACCTTCAACCAGCCAAAGGGTACAACCGGTCCTCTAACCTCAAATACCATTTGGTAATTTTTTTTTTCAACCTTCTGATATATGTTTCAGGACTGTCTCCTGAAACTTCACTCTGAAGGTGGTAGGCACACTGGATCTTGGTTATCGTGGTTACATCAATAAACACAGACTGTACCAAGAGCAGCTTTCCTACGTTTGTCACCATGGTCAGGGCTTTGTTAGTTTTAGAAAAATGGTGATTTGGGTGACAATAAATACCTTGTCTAAATGAGACGATATTTGTTGTCATGGTTACAATAAGAGTTAACATCCTCCTGACGTGGAGGAGTATAAACTACGTCACCACACTTTGCCCTTTGATCCTGTCATAATTACTCCGACAAACAAAAGCTAACTATATTAACTGCTGCACAAATAACCTATGGGCTCTTTTTAATTGGTGGACAGTCTCATGAGGTATCTGGTTTGAACTGACAAGGTTCAGATGTTATCTAACAGAGTAAATATTCAAAAGACGCATATTTTCATGGCTAACCCCACTCACCTCACAGGGTTTGTCAGAGATCTTGATGTACTTGTGGCTCCCTTAAAAACCAGGAACATCAACATCTTTTTAAAGCAAACAATTTAAAATCAGTGAATCACAGTATATTTCAAGTTTTCTTAACCTCATCCATCCTTATAAAGCACAGCCTTATTGTTACTAGATGGATATAGAAACCGTCTAATTACCCCATAACACAAGGCACTAAGTTTCCCTTTTGCTTGATTTATTAGATGAAGATGATGGAAAAGTGTTTGATGGAGTTTTCATCACCTTCCATATGTATTCATTGTTCACCCCAAAGACTTTTATGAAGAGCTCACTAATCAGATTCTGCTTCATCCCTTTCTGTGCAGGTTTCAGGACATGTTAGGCTAAAGTGATTTCAGGCATCGAAGAAAGTCACTTGAAAGTAATTCAGACTTTGCCAGAGGCGACTAAACTGTCAGACAACTCTGTTCTTTGACAGAGACGTGCTGTAAAGGAGAAGAAGGAGAAGAGATATAAAGTTTCTTAAAGAAAAAAAATCACCACATCTAAACCTTTGTCAGTTCTGGAGTGTTTGAGTTCTGCATTGTTCTGTGGGTGTATCTATCTCTAAATTTTATCAGCAGTCTTAATATTTTGAATCAAAGTGCTGTGGGATAATCGCTGTTACTGCTGGTCCCATGGACCCACAGGATTATGACTTTTAATTATAGCCATCTTAACAAGACCTGACTTATGTCAACTGCAATTAGCTACCTGGCAGAACATCATACAAGTAGTGCTGAGTCCCACGAGTTGAGATTGCTGTGGATGCTGATGACATAAAGATGCAAAATCCATCTTTGTTTCTGGATTTAAATTTTGGGACTGAGTAGCAGTACAGTCTTACCAATATTTTGTTCATTACTGTAAGGCCTCACATGTCATCAAGTCAGTACACTCAAGATGTCAACACTCCCGACGTGTAGGCTGATTCATTGTCTGGTGGACAGGTGACATTTACAGGCTGGAATGAGCCTCTGTTGTACCCAACCTGTTGTCTATCTACCCTATCTTCCAGGTAAACATCCTCACAGTCGTGTCGCCTTAGGTTTGGTTCCTATGGTGGTCAGATCTGGGCCTACAGCTCTAAGTCTCCAAAGCCTATAAATAAAAATCATTTATTTTTTTCCTCATACTAATTTCCCCCATTCTCTCATTCCTTTAACGGTTGAGTGTGGTTGTTTTTTAAATTGCTGAGATCTGGGCTAACTTTGGTGGGGACTTTTTTCTTGTCCTCAAGGCCCTTTAATTTAACTTATGATCATAATCATCCCATTGTGGAAAATGCATCATAATAAATGATTTGATTACTGGCAGTTTCAAACTGAATGGTGTCTTTCTGTAAAACGCGCAGAGTAAATGTGCAGCTCTGGTTGTGACAGTAAAATTAAAATAGACATCTGCGCGTGGCTTGTTAGATACATTTATTACAATGAAAGAACAATCCAATCACCATAATGGTGGAATCATCTCAAATTGTCCTTGTGTACATACCATCCATGTCTCCTGGAAATTATGTAAACTGCAACACCAAATATGTTTTCGCGGAAACGTAATGACTGACTGGATTCTGTTCACAGGCAACATATTTTTTGAACAAATGAATGCTACGTTTATTAGCAGCGGTGGAGGCAATGAGAGGTGGTTTGAGTGGCTGGTGGAGATACAAAGCACACAACTATCACTGACACAGACCAGGATTTGCATCTATAGTCCAGGCTGTGGTTCAGTTACTGTGAACTTTTTCTGTATCAAACCTGGCAACTTTTTTTATTTAACCTTTAGCAAGTGCTGTGAGTGTCTGATCATAATTAAAAATTTGAATGAGGTCACTGCAAACACATTGTCTGTGAGTATTTCATTGACTAGTTTCTCAGTACCAATATATCTGTGACATACATTAATAACATATAATAATATAATAACATAATAACAATATAATAAAAACATTTGATTTCAATTGCATTTTGTACAAAGCGGTTTTGCTGTTGCAGTTTAGTCATATGGAAACATAATTTTCAGGCGACTGGGTTGGTCTGTCCATGTGGTTGTGGCCACAATACAATCTAATAATCTCTGTTGAATGATTACTCACAAATCAAATGCAATTCATTTTCTAGTTATAGCCTGAAAACTGTTTCTCTTCATATATCAACTGCTCTGCTATCTGAATCACAAATACTGTCAAACACTGTATACTTGTTTGTATACAGCAAATTAAGAAGATTAAGAAGTGACTTCCCACCCTGGCAAATACAGGGTCTGCCATGAAGTCTCATCTGCCATTAGAATAATGCTCCTGGCCAATAGTCCCACATACAACCCATACATGAAACCACAAGTTGCTGTTATAGGTTTTGTTTTTTGTATAGATAAAGTAAAAACTTATTATCTCTTATTTGTGAGATTAGGAGAGGCTGGTTGGTGAATTCTATTACCTTTGCATGGAAGTTAAGTTTCTATACAAAACAATTGCAATAGAAAATATGTTTTCCAGGAAAGGAAATTGCAGGATGGATTATGTTGAGAGGAAACATCATTTTTAACGGATGAAATGTAACATTCATTAACGGCTGGGAGTTGCCAGGAGGTGGTTGGGCTGGATGGTGGGCGACCAATCAGAGTCTCTCTACAGAATTTTGTTCCGTGTTTTCATTTTTTTAATGTAATAAACTTAAATGTGATTCAGCCAGCTTTGATTCATCCTTTATGTCACTTCCCCCTAAGCCAGGATTGTACCATCTCATCTAACTCTTTGCAAGAAAGACACACACACACACACACACACACACACACACACACACACACACACACACACACACACACACACACACGCAGGAACATACAAAGACCATTTGGGATAATCATGTTTAAGCCTATTGGGCAGGGGAACTCCTCTGAGCTTATTAAATTTCTTTCTCAGACAGATGCTCAAAATTCTTTTAACAAGAACAATGAAAGAAAACACATTATTTGGTTAATCTATCAAAAAACTACTAGTTTACCAGTTTGGAGTTTATGTTACAAAGGATAATAATGTAGGTCTGTTGACCAGTCAGTCCATCACTTGGCCTATAGACTGAAATACCTCTACAAATTTTGGATGGGTTGTAATAACATTTGGTCACAGAACGTGATCCTCTGACTCTTTCAGCACAGCCACCAGAAAGTCAAGATTTTCATTTCCCACTGAAATATGCCAACATCTACTGGATGGATTGTACAAACATTCACCAGAAAATGTGACATAAAGATTCTTCGGAACCCTGAAGTTTCCTTTTCTGCATCAACAAGGCTTGTTATTTGAGATTCTGGGTGAAATATATAGACATTTGGATGCAATCATGAACTTTAATGCATGCTTGCTTTATTTAATGTTTCAGTATGTTTATTGATAACCCTGATAAAGGCCACAAGCCAGAAGGCATCATTTTCACACACTGCTGTGTATAGTGTTCCTCGAGTGTTGACCTCTTCAGATTTTTACCTTCGAAGGAGGTGGAGTTGTGCCAGAAGCCTCAACTTTCCTTCAACACTATTTTACAATTTAGTAAAACTTTAGCACTGGAATGTTAAACTACAGTCTCCAATATGGTTCAAAAATAAAAACAGAAAAACAACTTTTAGCATACTGAAGTGAAAATTTAGCTCAAAGTATCACTATAAATCTCGTACTAGTCTCACATGTGTCTTAAGTCCAGAGAGAAAAAAAACAAATAATCACAAACAGTAGTGGTAATTGCAATGAATTGTATACCCTATCAATAAAGGATATGATTGGAGGATAATAATAACTTACTGCCATGCCATTAAGAGATGATTTATCACTAATCTGTCAAACTAAAAGACTTTTTACAGGGGTAATCTATGACTGTTCTTTTTCACTTTCAACTACAACATACATTGTTTTATGTCATCTAAAAGTAAAGCAATAAAATCTAATAATACATAAACCCACAATGTTTTTAATTATTAAATAATAATATATATATATATTTTTTTTTTTTAATGGAATATTAATAGAATATTAAAAACAAGATGCCTTTATCCAGTATATTCTTCTAGTGTATTTGTGTGTTATCTATTTATATGGAAAGCTACAATGTAAATGTGAATTTTTGAATTTTAAAACTTGTGCTTTGCTTGTGCAGTGTGGTCAGGGGTCAGGTTGAAGTGAGGAGTAGTACCATGTGATGACCCAGGGGAGAGACCTGCCCCTGTTGCAGTAGCAGTGGTGTTTAATAACCAGGAATAAATGCATGTTGACAGAGAGGGATTGAATAGATTTTTATTTTTGAGAGAAATGTGCTGCTACTATGCTGTGTAAAATTGAAGTTAGCTAACACAAATACACAAACACACAAACACACAGCTAACAAGCTAACTGCTACGTCTAGAAGGTGACTGCACATGATTGAAAATAAATACTAAATACAAAAAATTCACAAGTAACCAAATATATGTAGAAATCAAATCTCTTAACTAAAACTAAAACTGGGCTATTCTCATCGGTCAAGTCACTGAGTGTGAGCAAAGTAGGCTGGTAACCTGACTATAACCTATAAGCCACGAATAATGATGAAGGGATACGATAGAGAAATAACTGCTCTGCCCACTGTGTCCAGTGTTTCATTAAAAATAAATTTTGATTATTTGAATGTGGCATGTTCATGAATGATCAAAAAGGACAAAATCTTTTATTTATTTATTTTTTTATTATTATTTTGGGCTGAAGTGGGATGATTTGGTGAGGCATTTGGAGCATTTGGTGCCCCTCCCCACTGTGCCCATGCCTAGAGCTGGGCCAGCAGCCGTGGCAGTAAACAGTTGGCAGTTTTTTGTTCTTTTTAATAACGCATTTTATTTTTACATCCAACATCAGTGTATTTTTAACCTAAAATTGCTGCCTGGCAAATAAATAGAAGTCAGGGCAAAACGTCTGACCTAATTTTCCACAGTGGTCAATGTGTTTCTTGCCAAAGTGTCAGAAAAGCGAGGAGGGTTAAACCAGTGTTGGAGACCTCTGACAGTGTCTGCATTCATCCTCAAATCACATGCTGTTTAGCCCAGGAACACTAATTAAATTTGGAATCCAATTATGGGAATGGTAATGAAATTTCCAAATGGGGAAACTCGTAATCTGCTCATTGAGGTGTTTAATTACAAGCGAGTGTGTGCATTGCAGATATGTTACACCTCTGGATTTGGCGGACAGAGACATGGACACGAGTTTGACAGCGAGTGTTTAAGAGTGGTGGAGGAAAAGACTCAACATTTATGTGTGTCTTGAGTCATGTTATCTGCTAGTAGCATGTATTTATGCTCCAGAGACATGAGTATAGAGAATGTGTGTTTTTGTATCTGTGCAAACCAGGTAAGCTCATGTTAAGGTTGTTTTCTTTTTTTTTTTTTAAAGATAGGCCCATTTGTATGTATTGAATACTGTATATCATCTGCCTTTGACAATAACATATGATCCACATTCAAGCCAGTGAGGCCTATTTGAAACACAATGCTTGTCTCATATTGAAAAGCTGAAGAACGAGAAGGAGAGAGAGAGAGAGAGAGAGAGAGAGAGAGAGAGAGAGAGAGAGAGAGAGAGAGATGAGCTTGAGAGAAGGCTCAGTGTGTCTGGAATAACGTGTACCTGGATGCAGCACTGCTGTTGTTTGATAGAGCAGTTAATGAGTCAAATTTGTCTTCTGTTTGTAATGAAACAGGATTTCTAATTGTTCAAACCCAGTGCAGTCTCAGTCTGGCCACACACACAAGGTCAAGGTCTGATATTTTTGACTGGGTGACAGACATCTGTCGCAGGAACACTTGGGGAAATTTCTTCAAATTTGGCCCAAACACACATTTGGACTTCAGAATGAAGTGATTACAATTATGTGGTCAAATCTCACAAAACACAGTTGTGGCTATAACTAAAGAATAAATGACTAAATTAATTATGAGAAAAAACACTTAATACCATTTGTTAAATTCCTTCATCGTTTTCTCTACATATATTACATGAGTCTGGACAGAGATGGAAACTGCAAGATGGTTTAACTTTAGTTTCAAGGACAGATTCGATCCTCAGCATGAATGATTCCAGTCATTCTTCACAGGGAAGTTCCTTTCAGCTGCTTTTTGCTGGAGGGTGTTGTTCTTTTACCTTCTGCTTTAAAATACTCCAGAGGATTTCTATTGGATTGGAAGTCAGTGGATAAATTTGTCCAGATCAGTGTTTTCACTTTTTCTTCTTGTGGTTGGGATCATTGACATGTTTCAAATTTCCTCTCCAGCTGAGAGTCTTGAATCAGGAAGGGATTTTCACTCTTCAGTCTTCGTGGACCATTATGTGTGGACCATCTATAAATGTCATCTCCTCTACACCTTTGGACTCATGCAGCCTCGTATCAGCACACTCCCACCTCCATGTGTCACTGTTGGCTATGCGGTCACTGTGGTGGTCCTGGTCCACGCCAAACATGCTGGACCATCTGATCCAAACAATTGTATTTGGATTCAGCAGCTGAGCAAAAAATGTCCTGCCAACATTCATCAGGCCTCTTTTCATGTTCTTTGGCGAAATTTAGTATCTGTCAAAGAAATAATTTGTGGCATTTTGTGAGTTTGCTTTTGTCCTTGGATGCCGTCCATAGGTTTACTTCATCCAGTGTCCAAAACTGAGGAAGCTGTGGTGTTAATGGGTTCTCTTATAACCTTGCTCCTGCAGTTAGCCATAACTGGAAATCACAGGTGGATTCACATTTGTTGCTTTGAGGTTGTACTTTAGGGCCCACTTCTCAATTTCATCAAGCTTTAACTGTTTTAATTATACATCATAAATGTCATAGATCAAATATCTGATACTTAACTTAAAAAAATAGAACTATAACCCTGATTTCTTCTTCTCCAGGCTCTCTGGGCTGAGGGCGACAAGGGGGTACAAGTTTACACAACGTCATCCTTCTCTCTCAGCAGCACATGGCAAACTTACAAAACACATTCCCATCTGTCCCCATGGAAAGAACAGCAGCTGGGAACCAAAACTACTCCACACTGATCAGATGAGATGTTATACCTATAAAATATATGTTTTATGTATTGAGTGGTGCAACTGATAAGTATAGAGTAGACTGAATTAAATAATATGAATTAATAATATAATAACCTGTAAATGATATTGCACCACTTAATAGAAAATATAAATTCATGGTAAATATAAAATTGAAATAACCCAAATGTGTACAATAACTAAGGTTACGCAACTATTGTAAGACTTTAAAGTCTTGAATAATTTAAACTTTAAGTGATATTACAAAAGGCTGTTTTGTTACTACTGTACACACAATTCCCACAGACCTACTTATATGTATATGAGCGATTGTTTCACATCTTGTTGAACTTAATTCTGTGGGCTAATTAGGGTTATCATTAGGGTTATAGTGACTCTAAATTGCCCGTAGGCCTTAGTGTGAGCATGAATGGTTGTTTGTCTCTATATATTGACCCTGCAATAGACTGGCGACCTGTGCAGGGTGTACCAATGTGTACCCCGCCCACACACAATGTCGGCTGGGATTGGCTCCAGCCAATCCATTTCAATCCTGAGTCTTGAGACAAGTTGAAACAACCAATATGTGTGCTGAGACATTTACAAGTATCTTTGAAAAATAATTACAGAACAGGTATGGTTTTATCTTAATCAATACAACTGTCCTCATGGGCTGCATAACAGCTTTCACTCCTACTTTACACACTTAACAGTGAGTATTTTTGCTGATGAGGTCTATATTCTGCTGTTTTAAATGCCTAACTACATTAATTGTGCTTTGTGCTCTGAGTGCTACACTCATTACTGTACCTGAACACATCCTGTATAGACAGACAAAGCACTGAACCTGCTGCTGCTGTTGCTCTGCTAACACGACACTTTCACCACATTGTCATCTATTTGCCTTGCTGCCTTTACTGGGCACGCTACCTCCTCTGCTGGCACTGAAGTTTGGCATTAGTAATGTACATAAACGTCCAGTGTGTGATTTGGATTTGGAAAACTGCACTGTATATAATAGAGGCATTCAAATAGAGATTAATACCAGTTCCTCTTTTGGCCTTGGCCTTAATATGTATGAGAAAGTTATATTCCATGCAGTCTTTTTCTCACACTTATTGGTGCCAATTTCTGTCTCACCTTTCTGAGCTCACTCCCGTTTCCATTGTTTCAGTAGTTTGCTTCAACCATGCAGATCTCATTTGAAACTCACTCCTCTATCATCCATCCTCTCTAAGCACAGCATTCCAATATAGCTTTGCCCCATAAACATGGCTGTTTTCTGCATTTCCTAAGTGGCTTGATTTTGCTCCTTTTACTCCTCAGTGGCTATGTCTCCCTTAAGCTTTTGACTGTCTGTTGCTCCATCCTCCTGAGGAAACCTGTCTATTTCTGCAGTGCCCAGGGCTCTTTTCACATAGTCTCACTTTCCTCTCTAGCCCCTGGGTCATCCTAACAAGGCGACCTGCCCGTTTCTCCAAGCCCTCTGCTGCCCTGCAGACCTAACTCTCTTCAAACCCATCTTCACCTGGGCCCTACATCCTTGCTTCGTGTTACCTCCTTGAGCAAACCGCTCTCACCTATAACACCTGCTTTAAGGCCATGTTACAAGGACACTAAAGTCAATAGTATAATTTGAGCTGCTCTCATCAAACATGCCTCTTCAACAATGTAATGTCAGTCGAGCTCTGTCCTGTCCTGGACAAGCAACAGTAAAAGCATACTGTGCACAAGCCTTTCTCTCCACAGCACTCAGTGAAAGAGCCAAATACCACAGCACTCATATTCAGAAGCAAAAGCAACCATGAATGGCACAGGAATGTAACTGCAGATCTGAGTACAGAAAGTTCCTTCAAGTGTTCAGTCAGTCCTTAGTGCCTGTCCTGTATAGCGAGAACAAGCTGTTTAGGAATTATCCATTGCACCTGCTCTCAACACCAATGGATGAACCTCCAGGGGCCACAGAGAGCTGCTTTACAGTGACAGCCCATTACATTAGTCCTGAGCGGGAAATAAAACTATACCACTTGTATGAACAGCTCACAAACATACATCATACAAAGAAACTGCTGAGGCAAATTTGCCCTTGAAGAGAACATGCAAATTGATTTGACTGATTTAAACCCGGTTGGTAAACCTTCCTCTACAGATGCCAGTGGTGCAATGTACCTTTTGCCCAAATTTGAGGTACTTGTTGCTGATTTTAATATTCCCATTTTATGCTACTATATACTTCGCTCGGAGGTTATCTTGTGGAATATCTTTTCAAATAAAAAGAAAAAATAAATAACAACATATGATTATCTAATACAACATGATGAATTGTTATGGATTAAACTACCGTAAAGGATACAAAAGAGTTAGCATTAGCTCCACCTCAGCTAGCAGCAGCAGTTGAATGCTATTTACATAGAAAAGCATCAGTAACTCTCATCCACACATTTGTGGGTAGTTCTCAGACATTATGAACATTTTGCTAACAATAACTATGTGTTTTATGTGCTTATGAGCGTCAGCTCTTTTTGCCACAGGAGATTACAGTATGCCCTGTGAGCAGCACTGCTTCTTCACGGCACACTGAGACCAAGCCAGGGCCCGCTGACTTAAGTTGAAGAAAGGAAGTGATAGAAATAGAACCAAAACAGAAGGTTCCTTTCCACCACTGCCGCTCTTGGCGGGTAAAGGAATGAGGGTTGATGCTGAAGTCAAAGTTTGGTTCCATATTAATACTGTGAAAGTAAACAAAGACAACCAGTGTTCAAAAACTAAGCCTTAAAAAGAGCTGTCAGGCTTTCTGTAACTGTGTGAACCTCAGCAATGCCCCCAACATGGTCCAGCTAGACCCACCATTCAAATGTGCAGGATTTGGTGTCTCTGAGTGTCTCTCTATCTGCTATATTCTTAGTGGATCACTCAAAAACAATCAGCCAATCAGAAGAGAGGCTTTGACTTTGGCCTCTCTACTGATTGGCTCACAGACTAATTGTTCCTTGAGGTCCAGAGAAAAGCCTGAGAGACGAGATGTTAACATTACATTAAGATGTGTATTTGTACTTAAAATTACAAATATATCACATCTTATGGATATCAACTCTTGAAATAAAACACTGAACATGTGTAAAACATAGGACTTTTGTAGTATTGGGAAAACGTATAACATATTTCCTTTAAATAAAGGATCTGAACACTTTCTCCACCTAATGGTCTTTGTCATGTGAATAGTGTCTGTTAATACAAAGATCTGAGCATGAGCACTATAATTTGTGATTGTGTGGTGGTGACAGATTGTGACTGTAGCACAGAGCAAAACTGGATTCATTTAGGTTGATACTGATCAATATTTAATATATATCAGCTGATTTTCCCTTTTCAAAATAATTACACAACATAAGCAACACAGATGCTTTAAATCAATGCTGTTAAAGATTTGTAACGGCTTGTAAGATACAAACTCAACAGGACATTTAACAGTTGTCACTGCTTTCTGTTCTGCACTCTCTTCTTTTTGCCAATTGACAGCAACTGCAATAAGCTAAAATCATGAGCTTAAATCAGCTAATAATAATGTTTATTGTTTTATTGTATTGGTCAGTCTTTAAACCACACAGACCGGAGTCCACCAGCTTTCAGTGGCTTTTCTGTGAAAGAAATAATTTGTTTTTGACAAACACATGAGGCGAAGGTTGATAGAGGGGGTGGGGAAAAGACGTTGTGTGGAAAATAAGATAAGGAGGAGGCTGTGTGAAGTCAGTAGGCAGAGGCCATGATGAGAAAGAGGTAAACATCAAACTGGGGTCGGAACAAAATCATTTGTTCCTTTGTTTCTGTTTTTGTTTCCTGGCCCTGTTAGAGCTCATTCCTTTGATCAGTGCCTCAAAGCTTGTAATAGTGCAAAGCACTGCATATGTCAGATTAGTGTGGAAGGCCTGCAGGGGCATAACCAGCTCCACTCTCCCACAGAGCCAGCCTCAAAGTGTTCAGCTTCCTCTGAGGGATGATCTAGTGTCAAATTTCTGCCCACTGATTTACATCTATATTTTAGGGGCAACTGACAGTGTGCAATTTGGTTAAAAGACATGTAGTGGCATGGATAACCTGAAAGTGCAAAAGGAATATTAACATCTACCTCTACGGGGCATGGTCTGGATGAGCGGAGATGCAGAGCCTCTTCAGATGCGCGGAAAGCTTGAGTAAAGAGAGCATCAAATAAATTTGCCCATTTATCTGAATGAAGCACAGTCCTGGTGGGCGGCAAGAGGTTGTGTGTTGGATGAAAATACAAAATGAAGCGACACCCTCTTTCTCCGCAGTTTTGTAAATATTTTACTGTAGGCTGTTTATAGATTGAGCGATGTGCGAATGGGAAGCTTGATTTCAGGACCTTGACTTATGTTTTTACCTTTGATTGCTTTGTTGAAAAAAAAAAGCTTGGTGTCTTTCAACAGATCCTTCATACGCCTAATACACAGCTCTTTTATCCACATACATTTCAACGAGTTGAAATTCAATTTGACATCTATCACAATTAATCTCTTTCTAAGAGGTATGGCACTGACGTTTCACAATATAGCTCGCTCTGTCAAAGAGAGAGACTCAAAGGGACATTCGATCACATTCATTTGGTTAAAGATACAGTATATGTGTAGTACTGTGCAAAAGTCTCAGGCCACTGCTAGCTTTGTTGTTTTAGCAAAGTTTTAATGACCATCCATATTTTTCTGTCTCTTTATTAAGATACAAACAGAAAGTACAGGAAATGTTTACACAAAAATTAAAAGCAAAAACACAATTTTCAGAACAAAAAGGCTCCTACAGGTAAAAGTATGTATATACTGTGACCTGTTGGCACTAAGCACACCTTGAACTCTTTTGGGGAGACTGTCCTGAAGTCACCTTCTGGTATATTATACCAGGTTATTTCAGCACTTCAGATTTCTTCTTTAGATTCAGTCTGTCTTTTATTTCTTTCTCTGTCCAGTTGATCCCATACTGCCTCTATAATATTCAGGTCTGGACACTGTGGTGGCCAGTCCATGACTGTCAGAGTTTTATCAGCTGTTTTTCTCTCCAAATATGATTTCACTGCATCAGGCTCTTGCAAATGCAGCCGCAAACAGGACAGACCCTCCACCATGTTTCACTGAAGGCCGCAAGCACTCATTCTTTCAAACTTCAGACTTGGATTCTTCACTCCATAATACTGTTTTTCACTGATCTTCATTACAATCTTTGTGAGCTTTAGCATATTTTAGCCATTTCACCCTGTTCCCCTTCTGAAAAAGTGGTTTCTTGGCTGCTGCCCTTCCACAAAGCTGATTCTTCTAATTTCTTTCTAACAGCTTAAATACCACATCTTGAGTATCCAGTTTGTTTACTGATTTCCCTTCAACAGTGGCCTTGCTGATGCTAAATGATGATTTTATGTCTGTCAAACTCTGATCTTCGTCATTTTGAATGATGTGATTGAAAGTTTGTCTTATACATATTAGCAGCTTCTAATGAGTTAACCTCATACAACGTGTATGTGATGCTGAAGCATGTCTTGTACAAACCTGGTGTAATGGACCTTTTTTCACAGCATCATGTTGACATGAAATAGTCTAATACAAATACAGGTGTTAGCAATGACATTAATTATGGCTCCATTCCATTGAGGTTGAAGAGCCAGGTTCCTGCTGTTGCTCAAGTGTGAGGGGAGGTTACACTGAATACTTCCCGACTTTATCCTATAGAAACATTTTTTTTCTTATATATGGTATATATATATATTCTTATATATGGTCATTATAGCATTGCTAAAACAACAAATCAAAATATATATATGAAGAAACTATATAGCAAAGCTAACCACCTGCTAGCTGAAGCATTATATTTCTAAGCAGAGCATCAGGTTTCTTATTCAACACTCATTAAGGAAGTGAGTTAATCATATTCCCCATAATGTTGCACAATGCCTTTAAGTTACAGCCACATAAAATGAGTTATGCTGCCTATTTTGTCACATAAAAACACATATTGTGAACATGAACACATTCAAGTTGAATGACCATTGCATTTCACTAATTTCACAAATCAGTAAAATGTTTGGGTGAAAGTTTTGTTTCCTTTTTTCAAGTTATGACCATTCGGCTTTGGGACAGCTTCACCCGCCATTAAGCCAACCTCTGGTCACATTGTGTGCCATCAGTCTCCTCTGAGGCATTTGTGAAAACTACATTTAATTCAAGTTTCTAATTACTCACTCCTCCTATCCCCAGTGGCTAGCCAAATCAGAGAGGAAGCCAAATGAACTCTGCCTAACCAATTAGCCGAGTGGGCTGCTCAAGCTAATGACATGAACAATGGTCTGTGGCTGCTTCATTGCCGCAGAAGGCCCTAAGGTCTGCAGGATCCCTCCCTCACAGATGAGAAGATTTAAGAAGGATTTCAGTTCCTGAGCCAACTGCAACATTAATTACTTTAAGGGGCCTGGGAGTATGATGTAGCCTCTCTACCCTCTAGGGCAACAATTGAATTTCTTCAATTGACCTGTACCAGAACATTTAAAGCAAGCTGACTTTAACAGCGCACTACCTGAAGGGTTTTAAATGACCATGAGGACTGGAGAAAGATTTGAAGCTTTTACTTATTACTATATAATGATGCAATTCAGATCTACAATAGGTGCAATTCAGACCTCTGCTGAAGCACCAAGTAGATGAGCTTATTTCCCTTTATTATGCAGTTTTTCCTCCTGCTTTACTCTTGCAGTGCCCTCAAGACCAAGGATAAGTAGTCTCCAGAAGGATCCACGTATTGGTGAGAAGTATAAATGGTCAGGTGTAGTAAAAACTGTATTGTTGTCACTCTGAGAAGTCACAGTCCTTGGGATAGGATTCAAGTACAAATACATCAGCATCTGCCTGTGTTGACTTCATAAATAAATGAAATTTCAGGTTCCTGCATGACATTAATATGCAAACAGTTTATGGTGCATTGTCATCAAAAACATAAAGTGCATTGCTAATTTCTAAAACAAAAAATGCAGCATCATTCGCTGTGAATTTTTGCCAACAAACTTTTTCATTTATTTGTTTTTAAATCTGAAATCTAATTTAGGCACTATTATTTATTCTATGGAAGACAAGTATAAAGACAAAAATATCAGCGCAATGAGTGGATGATGCAATACAAACAGTCTCAACCACTGTTTTAAGCAAAATCCATATTATATATATATATATATATATATATATATATATATATATAACTAGTAAAATATGGCTTTAATCAGTATTGACTACATAACAGAGAGCATTTGAAAAATTAAATTAAAAATTAATTAAAGTGCATGTGGCTAAAATTTCCATTTTCCTTCTTTATGGCTAACTCCAAAACTTAACCAACTGTGTCAACTATTTTTATCATAAACAATCTCAACACATCTTCACAACTGAGCAGCTTTAACATTTCCTTTTCTCTTTCCCTATTTCTTGCCCATTACTTTCATTGAATGACTCAGGTCACAAAAATACTTTGGCTAAATTTAATAATCAGTAGTCAGTAATTTATAGGTTACATGTCCAGCTCTGGAAAGGTTGGCTTCTGAGTCTGGGTCCGGACCAGAGTCTGCTCATTAGTGATGTCTGCCTTAGAGATTCAAAAGTTGCAGTCTGAAAAGTTTCTGAGGACATTAGAACAGTTTTATTTTCAGTTTCTGCCACCTTTTATCTCAAGGAGGCAGCTAATCTTTTTTGACCTGCATTTCAGGTCCAAATTTGGTGAGTGTTCGATATTAGAGGATGCATTTCCAGTGAACTTGGCTGATTGTACCCTGGCGGCTGGTCATATAACTGCACTACATTGTGGTCTAGTACTCTGAACTAGTGCTGAGGTCATGTGACACCTGCCAAATGCCAGAGGGTTCATCATTTGGCTCTGGCTCAGGCATCTTTGCCATTGTGCTTTCTAGACACGGTCCTCACTTGGTGCACTGGCATGTCACTTTGTGGTGGTCCCAGTGGATTACTGAGACTTTGTCCCGAGAAAGTGTTGTACAGAGGGTTGTGGTAGTGCACAAGAGTCTCATTTCCCAAGTTGGAATTCCAAAGTAGATAAAACAACCTTTGTTTAAAGTTCTTTCAAACAGACTTGCATGCAGTATGATGACTCCACGGGGTTTTCCTCCTCAGTTATGTGAGCTTCAGGGGGTCTGGGAGGTTGCTGAAGGAAATTGGTGGTGAAGTTTGAAGCCTGACTTAGAGTTATGTTCAGTATGTCCCTGACCTTTCAACAAACTGCCATTCACCAGATGTGTTGTCACTGAATAATTTGCTCCAGGCCGGGGAATCTCAAAAGCTGGGGTGAGGTGTGGACTTTTTTCTTCTTTCTCTAATTTGATATTGGATAACTTCAGATTTGCCTTGAAAAAATTCAAAACATGTGACTTGACAGCTATTTCGTAAAGTTTAATGGCACACACTGAAAACAGCTTCCATATCATTATTTAAGTTAAAATTTAAATTATTCAAGTTTTTAAGTTGAAAATTCACTGTCTTCATCAAAGCAGATGAAAGAACAGCGGGTCAAACTGCTCTCAATTAAGATTTCCATACCAAAATTAAAGTGAATGAGAACCTGCTGTGGTCATGTTGCACACAGCCGTATTTAATTGGAGACCATGCAAACGCAAAGAGAGCAACACACACCTGCCCTACATGCTCTTTAGCCTTGAGGGAAGAAGTGTCTGTCTGTCTCACCACAAAGCCATAACTATGAGGAATGAGTTGAGGGTCAGCTTGTGCCAAAAACGAATCAACCCATAAAATGAGGAGAGCACTTAAAAACAACAGATTCCTTCCCCTTCTGTCTGTAATGTAGCCTAGATAACATCTTCTGAATATAGTTCTTTCCTTTGCCATTGGCCATTGCGCTAATTTTTCATAACTGCCTGCTGTCACTCAAAACATGTGCGTCCTACAAACCTTATTAGAAAGTATCCTGTGGTGACGGTGCTACTGCTGAGGTGGTTCTGTTGTTACAGTAAAATACAATAGAAATAAAGTTTTCCTCTTTTTAACTGTGGTCATACAGCTATTCTTCACTGCAGTATCTCAATACCCACAAAGCCACAAGAAGTTGTTTTCCAAGTTACAGAAGCCCTGTAAGTGAAAATGTCCTCTGTGATCACAGCCTGTTTTCATTGATTTTCACTCATTCCCGTCCTCACTGACCTTTCAGGAGTTGGTGTCATGGCTGTGTCAAGCACTGACAAGGTTCTGTTGGCTGATAAATTAAAAACACAAAAATCCCAAAAGCGATTTGGCAAATAACCACAACTTCAACCACCTCACTCAGGCCTCTGTAAACAGGAAGCTACATCCAACCTGCACACATGTATTTGATATTTATGTATGTGTAGATCAATCTGCATCATTTCTCTGCTCCAGCTTTAGTAAAACATCTGTTATTTCAGCGTGCTGACTGTCACAAACCAGAAGAAATTTCCCAGAATTTCATGTGACACTGTTAAAATAATTGGTCCCCATCTCCAATTTGTATGACCTTAACTGCACAGCCCCGACATGGAAAGCACACATAATTATACTGTCAGCACAAATAATTTTAGTGTCACTTTACTCTTTCAGAAACTGAACGCAGGGTTTCCTTCAGGGGAGAAAAAAATGTTGTTGTGCATACATACCAATCAACGGCATTGCAACTTTTTGGTGTAAATCTCTTGAGTTGTTTTCATGCACAGATCACATGCTTGGAGCTGAAATGACCTGACACCAGAAATGATTTCAACCTGAGGAAAGAAATCTAACAATCAGCACATACACTGCTTTGCTGTTCAGCAGCCGCCATTGGGAATTATATGGATAGCATCACCCACCACGAAGATAGTAAAGAAGGAAAAAAAAAAAAAAAAGATTTACTTCATTACTGAGCTTGGTAAAGCCTCCAGAAATGAAAGTCATCAGCTAACCTTTTGACAAGAAACAGCCATTCATTTCTCACTCTTTACAATTTGTTCACGAAAGCAGCAATTAATAACCACTATGACATCAATCAGTACTTTAGAGTTTTCTGACTGTTGACACCACTTTGCTCAGTAAAAATCTCAACAGTGGTAAGAATATGCAAAGTGAAGAGCTTGATTTTTTTTTTTTTCCATTATGGAGTAAGTGACCCTCCTAAAACCTTCTTCTGAACATTGATTGTGAAATCAAATTGTAACTCGCCAACTATAAATAGGCATGGCAAGTCTTTGAAGCTTTTGAAACTTCTTAACATACCAAATGATGTGCACATGGATGTAGTGAGAGCAATGCTTTGTAACCAAATGATTTGGAGGGTGGTTTCATTTCATTTAAACTTCAACTTTCATGTCGTCTGCATGATTCACTTGAGGGTACAGACTTGCAAAGTGGAAATCAGATTGTTTTGCATCTGTGAGTCCTTTTATCATTAACATGCTGATTTAGGACTGTACTGCACTGATGTAGCCAACACATGGTTTGATCAATTTGAACAACGCAGCCATTTATCACATTTTATCTTCATAACACTGACTTAAAGATGTTCATGCAGATCTTAAGAGTCAATCACTGTATCATCATCAGTGTCTCTACACTATATTTTACATCCACATACAAATGCAGGCACAAATGCTCTACTTCAAGTCCTTGCTGGGGTGGACTTTTTCTTGCACACCATTCCCCCCTTTTCTCACTGTCCTATCCAATAATAAAGGCATAAAATGGCCCAGAAATAAAGATATAAAGTCTCCAAACTCTGTTATGATTAATATTTTGTTTAACTTGTTTTTTTCCTTAGTTGTAGCAGTGACTGACACAGTGATAACAGTTTTGATAGCTCAAATTCTCACTCTCAGTACTGTACAAAGTTTCAGGTTTATTTAGCCGTGATTAGATCCTTAGGTGTCATGATGTATGAATCCCTGGCCTTTTGAGACTGATTGGTCCACTGGAGTTCCAGGGTGGAAATATTCAGCCATGGTATTGACTGATTATTTCACTTGTGATATATATATATGAAAACATCATATGGAGATCTTAACAAGGTTAAAAACTTGATTTTCATCCAAGGAGATCTTTGAAAATACACTATCTTCCTCAGTGCATCAGCATTTACCTGCAGTTGAATTAAATTTGAGAAAGGTTCACACTTGACTGGATTCTGACTCCAGGAACAGGTACTGTACAAGCACCTTGCTAATGAACCTTCCCATTACAAATTACACATTTTCAGTGACATGACACATCATGTCTCTCCAGTCTGTCTCTGAAGACATGGCACCATCTCTCTTTCTGTCTCTCTTTCTCTCAAACACACACACACACACACACACACACACACACACACACACACACACAAATTGTCATATCATTTATCATTATCTGCATCACTAGTTTTTAAATCAATTCATGTATCTTTTATGCTTCATTTTGAGTTTGCAGATGTTGCTGTTTTCGTTGTGTCCTGTTGACCCACTCTTTGTATTTATTCACGTTGTTCTTTTTAGTGCTGTTATTATTTATGCAAATGAATTTAAAAAAATATACAGGTTCACCTCCAGCATACAAATGAAAGAATAAATCATGAATACTATCAGTAACATTTTCTGTTTCTGGCTTTGATGCCGCCGAAGCCCTCACTGACATCACCTGTGATATTTTCTTATCACATGAAACCACTTTGAGTAATAACGCTTGACATTTTCCTTTGTCACGCTGACACAAGACAATAGTGATTCAAATTGTTGATGAAAGCTTTTACATTTACACAAATACACAAGCAGCATTTTCCCATAGAAATCTGGTGATGCAGTTTTCATATTTATGGAAGTAGAAACAAAATAAAACGAAAATAAAGGGGTTAGTTACAGCAGAGGCAGCCATTCTGAGGAAAAATATGAATCTATTTTATCTGAACAGGCAACTATGAGCAGCTTTATTATTATCATGTTTGTCTATATTGCCTTCTGCCTTCTTGTTTTGTGTGTTGTTATTGAGGACTACAACTAATGGGCAAAACGTGATCTTTGCAACATTTACCAGGAGCTAGATTTGGAATATCAAAATGTCACCAGAGGCTGATCATTTACTGTCCGCCTTTTGGCAATTAAAGATATGCAGTGATCACATAAAGGTGTTTGAGAACTTGTATGTAAGTTGTGTAAATAATACATATCTGCCAACACGTCCATATTTCCCAGGCCCATTTTCCCATTTTTGTTGTTACTCCCAGGAAACTCCCATAATTTGCGAGGCCCTCAATCTTTATTATACATACTCATAATACACACACCCACTGACATTATCCAAATTGCCAGATTGTGTACGAAACACAATCTAGACACACAATCCACGCACATATGCACAATTTCAGCACATGTGTTACCACAACCTGGCAACCCACACCCCAATTCAAGTGGCGTCGGCAGGCAGCGCATTTGACTCAGCTGACCTTAAATTAACAAGTTTAACTTAAGTTGTTAATTTTATGTTCAAGTAATGTTTATTTACTGGTAAATATCAATGACATGACATGATATTTTGATAAATATTTAACCCATCTTGTTATGTGTTTAGTATGTATCATTCATTTATTCACTTGAAAAAAATACCATCAAAAGTCTAATATTTCATGATTGGTAAAATAAATAAATAAATTATAATAATTTTGTTTGTAAGAAATCACACCCAGTTTACTGACACCAGACGACTCCATTCCCATCACTCTAGTTTAATATTGACTATGAAATGTGTATGCACTGTGCAATACAATCAATTCACTAGACTCCCTGTGATGGAATGACTTATATACAGTACTGTCTGCTGCTGAGGCTTTCAGCCTGAATTTAACATCCGTACATGCCTGTGGTGACTGATTGTTATTCCAAAGGACTGTGTAATCAAACAGAGGGTGACACACAGATAGCATTGAGACCCAGTGAGGAGGGTGGATAGTTCAAGTTTATCCCTCCCTCACCGTCCATCCTGGAGGAGCGCGGCTGGCTGCAATCAGGAGAAACGAGATGCTTAATGCCTTTTGTCCCTGCGCCGAGCACCTGCTCATTAAAATCACAGTTCAAAGGAGGAGGTGGTCGGTTTACAAGGAGGCAGGTGCGGTCTACATACTTTGTATGCAAGTTGCTGATGCACAGACCCACATACATGCACTTGTGTGCATATATTTTCTTATATAATTACTGAATATGCACATCCATACACACAGTTGCCAAGAAAGGTGCGTCCCAGGTGTTAAGCATATGCATATCTGGATATAATTGAATTATGACATGATTATAGGTTTCATTTGTTTGTCATTATTATGAAAGGTCAAAGAAACATATTCTTGGCCTAGTAATGCTTTGTATTAAATTAAGTTAAAGCATCAAATAGAGCCACTGTAGTAGCACATTTCAATAGTAGCCAGGTATGTCTGGGCCATATGTATGGGTTTCATATTTTATAGCTTGAGGAAAACAGTGTGCAGTCCACACTTTTCTTTAGACAGTTTGTGACTGGTCTGTAGGACGAGTGACTTGTCCAAGTGTTTGGTTGTCCACCAACCAACGGAAGTGGTAAGCCGAGGAAAAGAAGAGAAGATGGCTTCACTAGAGTCAAATAAAAACATTTTGCTGCAGTACACCACTGAAGCTCACATGCCAACTTTTCACAGGTTGTTTCTTTTAGATAAAAAAAGCTAAATTGTGTTTAGCTGTGTGGGCCTGTACAGCTCTATAGGTAAGTAGTAATACTTTCAGGATTAGTGTCCTGATTCCCACTCATTTCAGCCATTCTGAAAATGTAAGGGATCATCCATCATGTAAGGTTGCAGTGCTTTAGGTGTAAGTATCCACCAAGTGATATAGCTTGACTGTAACTACTGTGCTGCAGCTGCCTTTCCGCAGGCTATTGCCCTCAGGCTAACTCTGTTAGTTCCCATGAGTAGCAAAGAGGAAAAAGCTACTTTCTCATTCACTCCTTCAAGCATCCATCCGACTGAAAGCACACTGGGATATTTATGATGGATATTTCATGGACTGAATGGCTTTGTGTCAGGGATGGATGCACTCATTCCTGTTTTTGTTGGCGCGCTTAAGCTCTTTTCTTTTCTGTTTGAAGGAACAACAAAGTTCAGCTTGTTATTTTCTAGTATCTACACCTATAGAGCAGAAGAGGGACATTTTGGGTTGTCTCCTGAAATTGGTAATTTAAGTCTTTAGGGGAAAGTTTCATCTTTAATCTGACTTTAAGAAGTGTACATTCAGTTATGAGTGTGATTTGTGACATCACAACTAGAATTAGCTAAACTATAATAAAAATAGTTTACATATTCATACACTCTTGATTTTTCAATAAGAAATAAGGAGAACCTGTAATTTTACAGGCCAATGACATTGAGTTTTCCAAATGTTGTTATCAAGCAATGATAAGCCTCTTGGATGACTAACTTGACAATGAAAGATTGTGTGGCAGTAAGGGCATAAAGAGGAAGCACAATTTAGAAGGTAGGAGGCAAATTGCAATAAATGTGATGATGATTATGATGAATAATCATGGTCGAGGTGATGATGATGATGATGATGATGATGATGATGATGATGATGATGATGATGATGATGATGATGGTGACGGTGCCTAGAACAGAAGGTCAGCACATGCATTTTAATCTCTCTTCAAGAACTCAGGGGTTAATCATAGTTACAAAATCCTTCCTTACACAAGCAGAGAGATGACTGCAGACAGCTTGTGCTGAGACAACAGTGTAAAGATGATCTGACATGCGCTTGGCTTGCCATTTACAATCACACACGCACACATTTTTCTACCTTTGCGCGATCTTTCATTGACATAAATCCTAGCCCCTTACCCTAACCTTAAAGTGACAACAGATCAGCTGTTTGAGTCAAAAAGTAGGAATACACTAGTTCAGTGATTTAAAAAATGTAGTTCCAAATGAAAGGATTGTTTGATAAATAAAATAAAACAGTGACCATATTCATGATAAAGCACACACTACTACAGAGTTGTAAGTGGCTAAAACAGGTTTCTGTTCATGGCGCTTTACCAAAGCAGCACATTAGCCAGCTTCTGTGCTGGTGCTCCTGTTGCCTCTCTAAACTGGGAGCACGCTGATCAGAACCGACTGCGGGTAAGACGCTGACTATAAGGACCCCGTTAATGATCACAACTGAATGCCTGCCTAACCCCAACGCCTCTTAATCCTCAAACAGCCCTTTAAAGCTGTTAAAGTAAGTGAAGACTGAACAAAATGTCCTCACTCTGTTTGGGAAAATACTTTTTTTGGTCCAATGTAGTCTTTACAAGTACACATACACACACACGCACACTGCCAAAGCCTCCAATAACCCAGTATCATGTTGTTATAATGCATCTTAGCAATCATCATAATGGGCTGACAGACATATATCCATACACCTCCATATGTGCCCTAACCTTTCAACTTGGCGTGGGTAATATATACCAGAAAATGATTCCCATGGCATTGTCAGCCCTTAGATTTACAAAAGAAATGGATGATTTATTAATACATCAGAGTAATTATGAGGTAAAAATCAATCATCCGATATCTGATACAGGGCTGAGTGTTATTCCAGAATGCTCTCTCAGGAGACGGTGCACATTTCAGCAAGTCAAGAAATGCAATTAGCCTTTAGCCTGGGGCTAAGCTGCATTTAGGCTGACCTCCTCCTCCCAACACATGCATGGGCATCACTGATACCAGGCCAGGTATTCAGTCAGACTAATGCAGAGATAAATGAGTCGCAGGCAGAGGAGAAGTTGTGGAAATTGCTGTTTAGCAACAGTGCAAAGTGCATTCTATTGCAACCAGGTTAAAGCTACTTGTAAATTCACAGCCAACACTCAGCAGTCTCATTTTGGATGAATCAAAATGGAGGACAGCTATACCAATCTTTACTCTGCTGACCTTCACACATATCTACTTGTGTTACCAGAGTTGTGTGGGATAGCAGAGAACAATTGCTTTGCCTGGGGGTAAAAGCTAACCAAGATGGCTGTTCATTTTACACAATGAAAAACCCTTGGGGGGAAGTTTTGGACATAGATTAACTCAAGCATGGCTTGCATTGCTCTGTAAGTATCCTCCTACACAGACCAGACCATGTTCTCTTGACTGTTTCAGGAATGCTGAAGCGCAAATGATTTGCACCCTTGGCCTCTTAATAAAAGTTTAAGACAATCCATGCAGACATACAGTATATGTATGAAAACAAATCTTAATTATGTATAAAGTAACAAATTTAAACATTGATATATTTTCAAGATTTCAAGATGAAGAGTCTAGCCTTGTATTACTTGGGCTGTGCAAATAAATACAAGTTGTTGTATGAGAAAAATATGAAAAAAATTTAATCCTAGGCAACTATTTGTACTCGCTAACCTCAAAGGAGAATTTCTACTCCCGGTAAATCGCAAGACCAACCACATCAATTTCTGAAATGAATTATTTTTTAGAAAAATCTAATCTATTCTGGTCACCCTGGCCTTTTTATGTTGGTACTGTGCGCTCAACTAACAGGTTTTTACTAGACGCTTGCTTGCATGAAAGGTATTCACCATTCAAACTATTCACACTCAGGTTTTGCTACTACATCAGAAAAAGAGACATGAATGTCTGCAAAGACAGCCAAAGCAAGATGGATTGTTTGTCTTCCAGCAAGTGGGGCACCACTAACCTTGAGCCCGGATGGTACAGCTTGTGTGACACATGGTCGCTGGTGAACCATCCACTGGCCTGAAAAGCACTCTCAGAACTACTCCAGTCAAGATGCAACCCAAGGCTGATGGGACAAACCTATTCAGATAGGCCAGGGGCAAAGGCCATTGCTGGAACCAGTGTTGTTATTAACCCATTTATCATCTTTGGCTGGGTGGATAGACATGTCTCTCTAGAATAAACAAAACTCTTTTAAAGGAGCAAAACTGAAACTGTTGTTGATTAGCTGCCAGTTGGACCAGTCATTGCAGAGGCCATCATTGTGCAGACATATATCTTTCTCTGGAACTACACATTATTATAGTTGCCAATGTCAATACTTAGAATCAGCTAGGTGTATTCATGAGCCTGGGTCCCAAGTTGGCCAGAGACCATGATGAAATATGTTATTTGGTCAAGCAACATTCAAGAGTTTTCTAACGTTGAGTCCCGGTCAATCGGACAGTTAAAAAAAAAAAATCACTCCTGTCCAACAGTGTTGCATTTGTGTAATCAGTGTGGGCACAATTACAATTTAGTTAGAGTTAAGGTAATATCACAGTTTGCTTTAATTACTGGACCTTCATCTGTAATGCTTGAGAAATAGTTTTGTGTTAAGTTGCGCATTATGTCCCTAATTGACGCTTTTCAATTAGCATCATGAAACATAATTATTTTTTTGTTATTAAGGAGGTCCTCCTTAATCAACCAAAATAACACCTAACTATAGTTTATTTCCAAGGAGCTCCAAATACTGAAATCAGGTCTTCATATTATTTCACTCATTGCCTTTGTCCTCTCTCCTGCAATACTTCCTTTCTTAAACAGTGGTGATGCTACTTTGGATGTTGTGGATGTTGCTACTGTGATTTTGATGAAATTAGGCTGCTATCATTTCACATGTAGCACTCTGCCTCACAGTCTAAAAGAGTTGTTTGATACGGTTTTGTTCACGATAAGATAAACCTGATACCTTTCGTTTTGTCTGTGAAACACAACATTGCATTACCCTTCTTATTGTGAGCATAATTTTTTTGGTTCTCTGAAGATTGTCTGTGTTCTTTGCACCCACACTCAATTCCACATCACGAACCACTAATTTCTGCATGTCACTGTATGGGAGTGCAGATTATTCATTTCAGACCACAAGTGACTAATTCATGCTCTCATCCAAAATCTAACCGCAATACGTGCAGATCTCCACAGTGTCTCATGGACAGGCTTGCTGCTGTTGTCTCAGTGCCCAACTGCATACAGCAATAATAAAAATCCCAGAAAGCATTCCAGTAGAGCACCATCATAAAAGGCATCTTTAAAAATATTGACAGGACAGCTTGAATGTTCAGTAGCCAGTTCAGTAGTGAATTTTTTATTCATTAAGATGTAATGCTTAAGTAAAGCAGAGAAATGTGTGCATCATATCACCTCAGTGATATGAGTCTGTCTGTGGCACAAGCCAGCGGGGCCAGACAATGTCACAGTGGTTCAAATCCTCTGAGTCAGACTGGAGACTCTTCAAAGATTCCTCTTGGCCTTTTGACTCACCCTCACAGCCTAGCCTCATATCTAAGCACTAATCTGCTGCTTCGTTTAGATCCTCTGCCAGAAAATTAAAAACCCAAAAAGTGAAGCCATTTTTAAGTCAGGCTTCTCTTTTAGAAATCACAGTGAGGTGATGACTGGCCTCTGCATGTACACATGAAAAATGACTTTTGGTGCTTTTATTGGTAAGCAGGGATGGACTCGGAATGAAATGAATAGCACTGGACCTTTAACTCAGACCTGCCAACGTCCATGGACATGGATGCATATTAAATAAACTGTAGTGAAAGCAGCTGAGTTATGACCGCATGCTAAACGATCTATGACCATGATTCATGGCCACTGGTTCCAGTCCAGTGTAGGAGCATTGTGCTATACTGGTAATGATGACACATATTATACATCAAAATCCAGATGGCAAATGTTAGGCCTTGTGGCTGTTTTATCAGTTCATCTGGTTGTCTTTTCACTATCCATTGAAGGAGCTATTTCTAAGTTTTCTCTGGCCACCATTGTCTATACTACACCCACTGAGCAGTGCTAGGTCTTTAGAGAAGATTGGAGTAACTGTGAGACAATGATGGGATAAACCAGGGCTAGCTGCTTAGCATGCTAACTTCAGTGGGAGAGAAGATGAAGGCAAGAGTTAGCAAGGTCTTTCTCTCCACCTCTTGGTGAGGACAGGAATGAACTTTAATGCTTAACTCAACATTTCTTGTAGACTGGCCAGTAAACAGCTGTTAATGCTAATGTTAGCTATATAGCAATACTCACAAATATTAGAAATATACTATCCCATATGGATGAATTTAACTGATAGTCTTAAAGTTATTAAAATATTATATTATTTTAAATTTTCTATAGACATGGTGATAATGTTATTGTGCATTATTTTGGTAATAGTGTAGTAACAGCCCTACTTCAATGCTATCAACAGCATCAGATTCAGACAGCTACTGTTTCCAGTGAAAAGTCTCTTAAAGCCCACCCCACACTACTCGTACCTGTCCAACACTAAATGGCACAAAGGCAAAGTTAACAGCTGGTGAACACAGTGGAGCATTTAACAGCTGAAGAGCCAGATATTTCCTCCAGGACTTGGTGGAGACATTCATTAGCTAACCCTATCCAGACATGACTCCAAATGAATGCTAATGTTGCTTTGTATCTGCTGAATTAGCCATTGTTTGCTAATGAGTTTGCAATACCAAACTAAAAGATGATAATACGTTAGTGTTGTGTTTACAGCTTGTTTCAGTGTGTAAAGTGAGGGTTTGCCAGGGCAATATTAGTCCAAGTGCAACTAAGTAAGTGTAACAAGATGTTTACAGTCGCTACACAAATATCCTGATGTCTAAGTGAAGTAAGAGGCTCCTTTACCACCATGAGAATAGCTGCACGTTTGGTATGTTGGGGTGAATTTTGCTTGGAGCCATGTTTTACAGTCATTAGCACCAGCACGTCAGATGTGTCCTGCCGCACCTCTTCATCCCACCTCCTCTATTTGTGTGTCTGAAGAAAACCCTATTTTTTTATTCATTATGATGAGGCAGAAGGCCTGCATGTGTGTGTATGTGTGCATGTATGTGTGTAGCCACGGCAGATAAAACCTGTGTGTCATGAACCCCATTAGCTGAGACAAACGATGCATATTCTTAATTCAATGATCTTTAACTAAGTGAAAAGCAATAAAAGCTTTATTTGTTGACATGCAGCTGCAGCTTTGCTTCCCTAATATCATGAGGTCAACTGTGTTTATAGCTGTGACAGACCCCAACAGATACCCCTTTGTTTCCTCCATAGGGCTTTTCCATGCACATGGCCTCTAATTTCCTTGGTTAAAACAGGGTGAATGTTCACAGCCTGGTATTGGACCTGACCTCTTTAACACTGTGTTTCTCATTTTAGTGCTTTCATGGCCAAAAGCATGTCAGCTACTATCCGCATCCGACCCCAGTGTGACAACAGTCCGTTATGTCCAAAACACATGAATAATATTGAGGTTTCTTTGGGCTGCCTGGAGACCTAGGAATAGCGTCCGTGTCGTTTCAAAGTGGAGCAATTATCCCAGGCAAGGCTGGACGAATCGATTCCTGCAGACTTTTTAAATGCTCCTGGCCAATTATAGGCTGGAGACAGTGCATCCTCCCCTATACTGCCCATCCATAGTGTAGCCATCACCAGCTGATGGGAGTAAACCTGAAGAGATCTTCATCTGTATGTCTTCTCTTTTCCATTATTTTCTCTCTTTTTTTATTATCAATATTAGGCAATTTATCCCACTCTGTCTTCATCCCTTTCACCTATTCCACCAGTAAGATACTCCAGTTATAACTGAGAACCCCCCACCCCCACCCCCCGCATCATGCTCCACGTGATCATAACCAGCTGCTGGTGAGAGAGGGAGAGAGGGAGAGAGAGAGAGAGAGAGAGAGAGACCAACTCGTTGCGACTCTGAGCACAAAGTAAACGGGAGGACCGCTCCGATCGTGCAGGAGAGCAGCTCGTCTCACCCGTGGATACTATTACACAACCTCGTCTCCAAACCCCGTCCTTGGGATACTCTTACTACATCCTCTCAGTTTTACACTTTTACTGCCCCCCTCTCTGTCACCCTCCTGTTTTTTGTTTTTCTGTCCCATCTTTCCTCCCTTCTCCTCATCTTTGAGCATCCTCCTCTTCTCGCAAGTCTTCCTCCCTGCCTGGCTAACTTTTTCCACCCGACTCCATCCCACACAACCTCCTCCATCGCTCACCAACCCCTCGGCGGTGTCCCCCACCCCTCCTGCCCCCCAACCACCCTATACAGTCCTGCTCTTATTGCAGCAGCCTCCCCTGGAATCGGGCGGAACCCATTCGGTCAGTCTACCACGGGGCACTGCTACATGGGGCGCACGGTCTCGCTCGGAAAATGGTCTGCCGTGGGTCTCTAGGCGCCCCGCTGAACCTGACGGGATCGGAGCTGTCGGTGCGCGTCTGCGTCTCTTTCCCACCTCGCCTGTGCTGTCGGGGCCAGTGAGATATGGGTCTGTCCGTGGCGGCGCAGGCACCGCTCAAGGAGCCCCGACGGCTGCGCCAGTGGAGCGGGACGGCGGGAGGCTGGCTCAGGATCACCCTCGTCTCGTTTCTCGCCACTTTACCTGTGGAGCAGCTGCGCGCTTTCCCTTCCTCCCTCAGCGACTGCCAGACGCCGACCGGCTGGAACTGCTCCGGTGAGAGTCGTTTCGCGAACAGAGTTGTGCAGTCTGTCTCTTGTTATTGTGGCTCTGTGAGATTTGTGTCCAGGAACCATGCCTGGGTTTAGAGCTGGTGCTGTGGAGCATGTTTGGGGTTTTTTTTCTTTTATTTTGTGTGTTTTTTTTTTTGTTTTTGTTTTTTTTTTTGGGGGGGGGGGGGGGGTCTGCGGATAATGAACGCTGCAAAGCCCCCACGGTGAGAGGGTGCAGAGTTCGGGCTTTGCTTGATGCGCATTCAGCCTTGTTGAGTTGCCATGCACCGCCGATCACAGGCGCACGGCGGGGAAGCAGGTCGCAGACCGCGATCGCCCCGAGTCAACCCGCCAGAATAAGGATCATTTCACAGGCACACACCGGCAGGGAACGAGCGGGGAGGCTGGAGCCACAGCACAGCAGCTGCAGACGCTCGCGTTGAGTCCTCGCACTTAACGCGGTCCCCTGAACTTGAACGTACGTGGTTCTGCTCAACTCCCGTGCATTTCATCCACTGTTTGAGCTCAGTTTCTGCGCGGACTTGAACTGGCCACATTCCTGAATAAATCGCACCGGGAAATGATAAATCCGCTTTCACGGGCTTTTTTTTTTTTTTTTTTTTTTCCCCATTTGGCACCGCGGTCGTTTCATCGAGTGCTACTTTAAATATAAATGTAGTCGTTTCTTTCATGGGCTCCCGAGCTGTAAACTTGCTCCCTCTCATCGGTGCCCCGGGCGATGGAAGGAGCACAGCGCCTCGCCTCCCTCTGTAAACCAGCCGACTGTGCCGCCATATATTTCCCCCGTCGCTTGTCCAAGTCTGAGCCCTTAAAATAGCTGGGAGCCGCTTCCACGCCTCATGGGCAGCAGCCTACAAGTATTGATATTGTTGCTCATAACAGCCACACATCAGCACGGGAGTCAGGACTGCCGCTGGCAGCCAGCACAGGCCTACCAGGATGATATGTTCAGAAAAAGAAAGGGGAAGTGTTTGATTTCCACGGTGTGCCACAAACATCGCGGAAAGATTCTTTATAGTGACACGGAGCTGGCAGGAGATTGAAGAAAGAGCCTATTAACACATGAATGACTGATTTACAGTTGACTTGCCTCTAACAAAATTCCCTGTCACAAGATAGGGATCTCATTTGGACATCAAAGTTTTCAAAATGAATTTGATTATAATAATAGGCTCATTGAATGGGCTTAATTAAAAAACACCATGAGATGACAGGTTATTAGTTTTTTTTTTTTTTATTGTGATTTGGATGGAATTTTTTTTTTTTTTGTCCTTGTCTTTGCCGTTTTAATGTCTTAAAAAATGAAGCTTGTGGATCAGCTGATAAGTTTTCCTGGTGTTTTGTGTAGTTGTGGGTGTGTTCAGCTTGCGTTGGCGTAGAAACACTGTTAGTCTTAGAGTTTTTCTTCCGCGAATCCAAAGGAAATGCCAGTAGTTGTGATGAACTAACTCACAAACATGTTATGGTGTATGGTATTATTATTGCTTTTATTTTTCTTTTTCGCTCCTGCAGTTGATGGTGATTTGTTCATAATGATCAATAATGTACACACCCCATCCAAACACACATTTGCCTACCTCCCCACTTCCTGACAGACACACTTCACTTTCAGCGAAGGCTTTCATCCAACAAGTCTTGAGGAGGCTTAAGTGCATATACTGAGCATAATGCACAAACACACACACACACACACACAAGCACACGTCAGCATCAGTTAGAATTAATAGAGGACAACAAGTGGCTTCTGGTCCACCATGAAAAAACAAGACCCTTTCAATAGTACTAATAATAATGATAATAATACATCTGACAGTATTTGCCGGGGCTTAATAATTCACCTCCTATCATGCACTTCAACAACACCAGTATTGAGTGACAGTTTGGTGATGAGTTCAGTGTCATTTCACCGACAAGACACGGATAATTATGAGCAGTTGTGTCATGACAATTGGGTAGTTTCAGCTGCCTCTGAAAACGAGTATTGAATGAGATTCTGTTCAATGGAATTAACTAGACGGACAAAAGGCTTGGTGGGACAAAGATTGTTATTATGTTTGGCTCGCATCTGTTGACGGCCATGAACAATTGCCATTGAAGGCTTCACTCAGGCAGAGTAAGCAACAACTAATGTGTAAAGTTGCTGTACATATGAGGATCAGAAAAGCGCATCCTCTGTTCTCACTGCTTGTGTCTGCTTTGCAAATAAATTATTTTCAGATGTGGGAAGCTGTAAACCTGTAATGTGGCCAACACATAAGTGGAACCTCACAAGGTTTAAAGATAATGACTGAAATTTCAAAATGTCTGTTGAGTAAAAAATTTCAACCTAGCCCAAGGGAAATACAGTTTTTTGCCACACATTCTGATAGCTGTAAATTACTTAAAATATATGTTTTAATTTATACTTAATAGCAGCCTTAAAACAGCATTAATATATTCATTTGTTTTGACCAGTTGGAGCTAGTAGAATCAAGTTGTGAATTTATATACTCATATTATCAACTTATTAAACTGATATGGCACACGTTACCAAACATTACCAAACCAGATAGGGTGCAACATTAACATTCATTTTAAATTGCGTTTATGTCCAATTGATGAATGTAATTCAAATAATGTCCTTGTTACAACTCTGTTTTGGTCTCCACCATCTTCTGCCTGACTCTTTAATATTCCACCATGTTCATGATCTAGTTGCTATCTTTGTCTGTTTAATCCTGGGCAGGTAGAGCACAGTGATTTTAATCAAAGTTTTCTCTTTTGCTGAAAACAGCCACATCTGGAAACAGTACAGTACAGTACAGTAAAGTCATGGGCTATAAAACCAAAGCAATGAGCTAAATGAAGCAAGCATGTGTATGGTTGAGGGGAACTGCAGTCTGATGGTTCTCTGTGGCTTTATCACTTTCAGATATTTCATTTAATCCAGTGATTATATAAAACAGAGTAGTGCAGCTTTGGGCCTTTTTTAGTTTCTCTGTATAAGGACTGTGGTGGTTATGTAAGTTATGTTATGATGGTAATTTACCTACATGAGCACAGTGATCATGCCAAGCCAATTCTTTCCAAACAAACACAACAGATTTTTAAATTCATCCAGCCCAAATTGTGTATTCAAAATTTTCTGTAATTATCACAGTTAAAAAATATTGGTGGCATTCTGCCTATAAAAGTCTTTGGCTTGTATCAAGTCTGTTATCTTTAATAGGTGCACTTGCAGACTTTTCCAACAATCAGCTTATGTCCCTTTGCCATTTTAGTTACCCACACAGAAAAACAAGTTGATGCTCAGAATGGTAATGCTCATCTTTTGCCGAATGCTTAAAGTACCAGTTTCAGCCACTGCAAATCATATTCATCTTTATCAGAATTAAAGTAATATTTTTTTTTCAGATTGCAATGTGACAGTGTTGGCACTGTAAGGACGGCTACCCACAGTTTACATACTCCATGGTATACCTTACATTTCCCTTCAGGGAATTACCGTGAAGAGGCGACAATCCTTTCTGCCATGAATCCTCTTGATATAGTTAACTCTGAAAGGCCATGTGATGCTTTGATAGTTGAAGCGACAGGGATAAGTGCAGAATATGCAAAGCCCCCCGTAAATCCCATCAAGTGAAGTGTATTACCAGTAGTCTGGAGAGAATTGGCCATCTGCTTTCAAGATTTGTCAACGGGGAGGTCAAAAGTACCTCTCTCTCTCTCACGCGCAGGTTCCAAATAACTGACAGTAAACAGAAGCAGAAAACTATGAATTTTAAGACCAGGCAGTGTTGGTGAGGTCTAATTAAAAGGGGATGGGAAGTTACTAATTGATAACTGGCTGTTCCAAGGGAGTTTTAAAAATTGTTTAACTGAAAAAGCTTTATTTTCCGGTGAAGAGACTTAACTGTAATTTAAGTACCTCATTCTGACTGTGATTTGAGTGATTAAAGTTATTGTGCCATTCAATAACCATAATGAGGGCTGAACTAAAACACCCTCCATGACAACATTTGAAAACCTGTTGCAAAGGTAAAGAGAGAGAAAAAAAAAAAAAGGCACCTGGCATGAGAGAGGTCAAGAAAGAGTGTCTCACCACTGTGGTTGTTCAGTCTTCATTATTAATTTAGTCTACTTAATTATTGATCAGCACAATGCTTAAAACAGGGGGAAGGACTCTTCTTCTTTTTCTTCTTAGTGTTGTGAAATTCCAGGTAGGTAGGAGGAGATGCATTTGGCTGACAAGCTCTCTCTTTTAGACAAGTAAGTGCTTCGCTTGCCTTCTTAATCGTTAGCATATAAACATTACCTTTTCAATATTTGATGTTTGCCAGCTTGTTTTCGTTAATTATTCAGTTCACTGTAATCTCCTCCTGGAACAGCAGGGCAGGAGCAGGAAGTGTAAGTTTCCCTGGCCTCTGACACTGTACAACTTGGGCTGTGCACTGAACCCATATCAACCAGCGCCCATGAACATCTGTTGAAGACTGCACATGAGGGAGTTTTCATTTTAGTCAGTGCGCTTATAGTGAGTCCGATAGTTGAAAAAAGTACAACAATCACACATAGTAAAAATATAAAGAGAAGAGACAAAGACAAAAAAAAAAAAACAAACAAAAAAAATAACTGAAAATTAGCATCACACCTTGTGATAAAACCTTATCTAACAGGAAAAGAAACGCTGCTAGCTTTTGTGCCCTGTGCTGCAACTGAATTTCATTTATCTATCTCTTAGCCTCCTTCTTTCTCTTACCTTTTTTCTCTCTGTCTCTTTCTTTCTCTTGTGCTACACACCATAAGAGTAGTGGTGAGTCTTGTTCGGGTGAGACGTGACTGGATCTATAGGAAGCTAATTCACATTTTAGATCATTACTCTTGCCTGCATTAGTAACAGTAAGAGTGCTGGTATCCATAGTGTTGGTATGTGACAGCAGATTTTACAACATTGTGTGTCACAGTATCAGCTTTACCTAACATGGTGTGTATCCTTAGCTGATATGTTAACTAACATCATCTAATGCTGTAGGTATTTTGGCTGAAAAGCCATGTATCTTAAGTTAATGCAGAAAATTAGGTATCCTTATCTAACACATTAGGTGTGATTAGGTATCAACATATTTATATCATTTGCTAACACGTTAGGTATCATTAGCAAAAACTTGCATCATTAGCAAACATGTTAAGCATAATTACCCACAACGTATCATTGGCTAACATATTAGTTATAGTTAGCTAACACACTGGACACCTGCCCAGTTCTCCATTAGTTGTCCTCACATGGCCACTTGCTGCTGACCCATAATCCTTGCCACTTGTCTCTCAAACACCTATAGGGCTCATGATTAGAAAACTGCTGTGTTGGTCAATAGCTTGACAGCTCTCCTTTATGTTTGTATCTCCATTTTCTCTGTGGAAAATCACCCTACAAAAATGCCCCTGAGGTGTACATATACAATATATATACAGAAGTTTCTACATTCATTTTCCACCCATAAATGAATAGCGATGACAACCCAGATCATATTTTTTAAGCCTCTGATTTCTGATTTTTTTTATTTTTTTTAATTTTTATTTTATTTAGGGTGTAGCATGTAACAGTTATGATAGATATATTATAAATAATATGCTGCAGTATTTCATATGACATGGCTCTTAAATGATTGAACAAATATTCCTTGACTTCAAACTTCTTTGATGTACTGTAGCCTACTTCCAAAACTTGTTCACATCAAAAATACTTATCTGCTAGATACCGACTTTTTATGTGTGTGGGTGATTATAGTTGTGCACGTTAAAAATGATCATCTTTGCAAGATGATTCTCATCATAGGGATGCTGTTTTGACATGCTTTAAAGTTTTGTCGATCTAAGCTTAAGAGCTGGAGAGAAAGTGAAGCATGTTGCAACATTTACTTTCACTTTTCTTTTACAACACAGGCAGACTATTTTTTTTTTCTGTTTTTTATTTTTTTTTATATATTTTTTTTTTTTATATAACAGGCCCTCTGTAGTTGCCAGAACTGATTTTCAGCTCTGAAATTGATCCCAGGTGTTGGAGATAGAACAATAACAGTAAATTCTTTACTTTGTTAACGGCTGTGGATGTGGATGTTGCAGCCAGAAAACTCTGATGTGTGCAGAAACGTCAGAGTTGGTATCGTTACCTGCTCACCAGGGAAAACTGGATTGTTTGGATAAACCAGGCAGAAGCACTAAATGTGGATATTTGAAAAGGAACTATTAAACAACAAGAACAAAAATCCACATAAGCTACACTTGTAGCTGTTTTTACCAAACACAAAATAAGGTCAAGTTGACCAAATCCAACTGACAGTCCCTTTTTTAGTACAAGATGTTTTAATGCTAATGTCTTTCAAATGTATGCACTCAGATTTTATGATTCAAAACAGCTGCCACTTAAGAGAATCTGAAAAGGGATTGCAGCAAGACATATATCCTTCAGATTAAATAAAAAACATTGGGGTGATTGTGTGTCATTTATTACTGCGAAAGCAACAGCATTTTAAAGAATATTTTATTCCCTAAGCCATTAACTGACAAGTGTGAGAAATTACCTCTCAGGTTGTACCAGTACTGTAAATCTATATTTGTACTTGCTTGGAGGCAATCATTGTCATATAACTAATTGAGATTTGTGCTGTGTTTTCTTTGAAGCCCAAACCCTGTTGGCCCTGATGTTTCTGAGATGTGATCGTCTGGGACATTTATTCTATTATGTTTGATACTCGTTTCATTCAGAGGCCTGACATCCCCAACAAAAGCTGATATGTCACTTGCCTCCTTGTAAACACTTTGCAGAAACATCTATTTTTGTGATTCTAGTGTAGACAAAGTGCATTATTTTCATTTTATCTAATTCTTGATTGCACTAGAGTTCATAAGACGATAAGGTATCGTTTACAAGTGATGCATGCATTCTTGCTTGCTGTCTCCCGTAGAGGATGTCCAAGCCTCACATCTGTTTCTTGGTTAAAAAAAAAAAAAAAAAAAAAGACAGTTTAATAGCATGAGGAGGGGCCACATTCCCTTTCTTTCCCCCTTCATTTAAAAACAATTGCTTCTTCTTGTGTGTGCATTTTTTGTTTTCCATAGCCTGCTGCCCAGGAAAGCTTGAAAAAAAGATAAAATATCAAACTATCAAATTAGCAGCTTGAAAAAAAAACAAAAAAAAAAACGTATCCCATCCTACAAAGAGTCTACCAGCTGGTCTGAAAAAAAAAAGGTTATATTTTCCAATTATTTGTACACCTAGTCAGTAGCATGATTGCCATCATAGCAATGCCTCTCTCCAGTGAGTACCATCAACATGCCAGTTGCCTGGTTGCCAGTTTTTTCTTTTTACCCCTTCTTTTTTTTTGTGGCAGAGGGCTTTGTTCCATCCATCCACTCCAAGAGACCTCTCATGTCACTGTTCTTGGCTCGATGATTGTATATTTGCACAGAGAGCTTGCACTTTATGGTCATTCAGGAACCTGGCAAATAGCAGGTGTTCGTTTTAGCATGGGCTTCTCCTCCATGGGGTATTATTGCCTGATAGGCTTGTCCATGCCAAGGAGGGCTGTTAGGAGTGGAGAGGGGAGCTGGTTATTGCAGTTAGGTTACAAAAGGCTGTGGGTCTGAGTTTCTATTATAATAAGACATAGATAAATAGAAAATAGATGGAGAGTGGAGTCCAAAGTTCAGGACACTAAGAATATTTCTTTTTTTTTTTTTATTATTATTACTTTTGTTTTTGGTGATAAAATTTGGCTGGTAAGGTTTCACAGGAGCGGAAGGTAACCTTTTCATGAGACTCATTTTGAGTTTTATTAAACTTTTTGAGCACAGCACTTGTGAGGTTTTGTGTGGCTGCGGCTTTAACACTCCAGGAGATTAAAGATATAGAGGTGGTTTTAAGGTGCTCTTTTGGAGAGCTCCAAGTGATTATCGCTCCTACAACAAGACCTAAAACTCTTCAGGTGCTTTCAATTGTGTTCTTGCTGGTGAACATCATTTGAATAGAACTATTTGAACGACGTTAAAACCTTGACTAAGTGTGATTGAGACAGAGCTGCATGCTGGGGTGGTGGTGGGTTGAAAGAGTGTAAGAAGACGCCGTGCTGCTGAAGTGTCCCTGAGCCTGACAGTGACGTCTTACCTGCTCCTGGTGAGCCGTGAACAAGCTGAACTAGACATTTGTGCTCCGGCATGCCAACAGAGAGTCCGTATGAGATCAGTTAAGCACTCAATTAGGAGGCTTCAGTTCACACTGGAGCTGCCTGGTTAAATAAGGCTAATTAAAATAACCTAAAATTTAATTTTACTACTTTTAAGAGGTGTTTGTACCAACTGTATCACACCATCTGCGAGAACAGATTCAGCACTCTTTTTCAGATACTTTCAAGTACCAAACTTGCCACTAAGAAAACAACATACATTAAACTGTTACTTTAAGGTAAGGTAAGAAAAAGCACCTTTAGAAACAAGAGTCACAAGGAAAAACAAATAGAAGTAGAACAGTTTTAAACAGAAAAGCAGAAAATAGCAACATTAAAAAAAGTAAAGCTGCACAGACGGGAAAATACATATTACGAAACAGAGTGTTTACTAGACAAGTGAATTTTTAACAGCTTTTTAAAACTATCCACTGACTCCTTATACCTCAGGGAAAACGTTTCCAGAGGGTAGTTAAATATTTACAATATAACGACCATCAACATGTTCAGCGCACACTCACTTGATCTGAGCCACATAATAGAAAAGGTAAAATACTTTGCATGCATAGCCTCACAGATAAAACAATTTTCCATGAGGCCACAAAGCATGAAGTGAAATAAAGCGACAAACCCCACATTGTTCATCTTTGAACATCAAAGATGAGCATCTTTGATGTTCATCCTCAGTTTTAAATTCCAATTTTACCATGCCTTTTGGACCTCGGGCTTTTCTTGACTTACAGTATTTGTCTTATGTATTGCTTCATTAAACATTTCATAAATGTTTAAACCTATCGAGCCCCAGAGCTGCTGCGAAGACACAATTGAAGGAAAACATTATCTCAAGTTTCAGTTAATTACCCTAATCGGTAGGTCACTTTTACAGCTGTTATATAAGGTTCTGCATCCATATCCAGTCATCTGATAAATCTGCACATTTAAGTATTGCAGACTTGCATGTGCTGGAAAATATGCACTGAGTTTTCACTGTGCATGAAACACATCACACTGTGTAAACTGGTCTAGTGGTGACACGATGGCTTCAATAAGACGCTTAGTCATTACTGTCCTGCATTAGGGACTAAATGATATGGATGCATTTGCTTTCTGTGCTGTCATATTCCTATCATTTTAAAATATGGAGCTTCAAGTAATCAGCACCAACAGTCTGATACTTTAAATGCAGCAGTTATATTATTATTTGTTATGGTAATATTAACTGGAAATCATATAAATGCTTAGCTAAAAGATCATACATCATGTTCAACTTAAAAAATAAGTGATGAAATAAAAAAAATACTACAGCCATAAAAAAAAAAAAAAAAAAAAATCCTATGAGTCGTGAATGAACTGTAGCTTCATATCTTTGCATATCTGAACATTTATGCAGACGCTGACATAACTGTGATAAGCCAATATAAGCATTGGTATATCTGTCAGGCTTTAGTGTCTCTTAAAGCTGATCTAGCAGATTATACAGTAATGTGTGATTTTTATACTAAGCTCTCCAAATACACTCAGTGTAAACAAATTGAGCATCAGAAAAGTCTCCAATGGGGACTACACAACATCCCAAAACAGGGTGTCGCCTGATCCCTTCATGCTAGTTATTCATCGTCAGATTGATTGTTTTGTTTTTTTTTTTTGTTTGTTTGTTTTTTTTGTTTTTTTTTTATGAAAGTTCCCCTAAAGCCACTGCCAAAAAAAAAAATAATGCTCCTAAAAATATGTTGCACCTTATCAATTAGGATGCAAATATGTTCTTTATCATATCATAATGAGTTGGACTTTTTGGCCAGTAATTTGAATTTATAACTACTGCAAACATCACCGTTGCTTCTTTCACCTTGACATTAATGAGATTATACCATAGGGTAAAAATGGGGCCACAAGGATTAATCATAATGCTTTAACAAGGAAAATTTCCAGCCCTGTGTCAGCTGGAATTTGTTTAAATTTAGACCTGTGCACTTTGAAATGCAAAAGCCTACATGTGCATGGGGGTTGCCTTTTGTAAGCAATCAGTTCAGGTAGACTAATAGCCCTGAGCTCAGTCTACAGTCTCATGCCCATGTGACTCTTTGATTTGATTCAGGATGCTTTGTTGGAGTCATTTGAGATCCCTAACACAGCCTGAATCAGATCATATGCCAGGTTTGCTTCTTGAGGACAACGCCCCGGGAGTCGGCCTCGTCGTACACAAACAAATGTTAAAGCAAAATGTGTGGTGAAACACGATGAATACAGATGCTTTCCAAACAGGGCACAAGATAATGCCATGGTCCCTACAGTCACCAGATGTCACATCTATTGAGCGCACATATGTTTACGTCCAATGTATTAGACAGCGCTCTCCACCATCATCATCAAAGCACCAAATGAAGAAATATCTTTTGTTTATCCCTCCAGTAAAGTCCAGAGACCAGTGGTTTTTAAATGTATTTCATCTTTGTGGCAGCTAAGGACAAGGATGTGTGCTGGCATTGTCTTTTTAAAGTGCACAGTACGTGATCAAAGAGTGCATGGTGCTGTGGGAGCCATGACTAATGCTCATTATGAGTGACCCTGAATACAGGGCTCAGGTTAGAGTTGTTTTAGGGCTGAACAGAGAAACACTTAGTCACTGATGTCTCTTGTTGGCTTTTGTCCTCCAGGTTTTGATGACCGAGACACAGACCTGTTCTTGTGCGACACCAACACATGCAAGTTTGATGGCGAGTGTCTAAGAATTGGGAATATGGTGACGTGCATTTGCGATTTCAAGGTAAGACTTATGTTTCAATTTTTATTTTACTAATAACTATTTTACTGTTATTTTTACTGTGTTATTTGTTGAACTCCTCCTTGAACATTGACCAAATGTAAATGTAACTTTTAATGCAGGTCAGTCAGGCTTTGGGCCTGTGTGAGTGACATAGAGACACCACGTTACAAGACCAATGAAACACAAAGATTCTTAATTAAAACGCGCACACACACACACACACACACACACACAAAACAACAACTGCTACACACAGTGTGCTAACATACACATACATGCACACAGGTCCATATAGTCAGTGTGTATATAATTAGCATTATATTTTGACAGACCGAGCAGTAATGAGCAATGTTGGAGAACGCAGCCGCTGCTAATTAGCATAAACAAGCTAACGCTAGCCTTTGTGAGCGTCTTGTGTGTCGTAATTCACAAACAATAGTGGTAATGTTTCAGGACATGAACATTTCGATGTGTTAATAGAAAGTTAACAAGTGAAAGTCACTCACCCTGAACTCTGAGCACAGATATGGATATCTGTCTTTGAGCTGCTTAGATAAGTTTCAAGACTTTCTTCCTGTGGCTCCCTTTACATTTGGGCTTTTGGTCGCCAACAGCTATTGTCAGTTACAAAATATCTCCATACACCAGTCTTGGTGTTGTGTACCTGCTGCTGCCATGTTTACTTTGTCACTTTGAGTATGATGTCAGACTAAAACCAGAAGTGTTTGCACTGTTGTTCTAATACTTAAATCAGTTGCTGGCATCTACACTACCTTTGGTCCTGCAGAAAATTCAAGAAAATTTATTTTTCTGGCATCAATTTGTTAATGAAGTATCACTTCTCATGACGTCCCTCGAGTGGTATGCTGCTTTCACAGAGTTTAAAGGTTGGTGTCTCTTTTTATGGCCTTTTCAAAGCCAAAAACACCTAAGAAAAAGTGTAAGAGATGAATTAAACAGTGTCTTTGTCTGTTCTAACATGGGATGGAATCGTTAACATAGCTAACTAACTAGAGAAACTTAGTATCTATAACAACTGAGGGTTACTTCAAAAGATGCTTCATCAATAAACTTTATATCAGGGCCACTGAACACCCTGGGTTCTGATTGGTTGGTAGGTGTAGATAAACTTTATTAATTATATCAACAACAGAGCAGAGGCATTAGAGACAGGAAGTTAAGATAAGCATGTGCTGGATTTAAGGATTTGGAACGTGAACAGTCGATGGGCAAAGCTCTGTGATCTATGTGTCTGCTCTCAGAAAACACAGTTACTTTTGATTTCAACAAAAGTCCTCTTAATAGGAACATATGTTGCAGTGTGTCCTTAAAATGGTGAAATGATTCAGATGTCAAGCGCTCACAGTGAGATTCACAGAACTTAGAAGTGCACTTGAAAATAAAGGGGAAAAAAAATGGGCATACGTGTAGAGCACTTTTTTCGGGCACAGCATATGTGGATAAACACTTGTGCAACTGGAAACATATGTTAAGTTGGAAGGTAATATATTTTTTAAGGACTTATAGAATCAACCGGATCGAAGTCCATTGTCTAGATTGGACATTATTAGTCCTAAGGGGAGGTGGTTGCATAGCATGTTCCCAGTTTATAGCTCCCTGTGAAACCCCATGTCACTATCCTGGACCACTGCACACTCCCTACCTCCATAAACAAGACTGCCACTGATAAGACCGAAGACTGAAACGCTCTCCTTAATGGCATAAATCTGGAAAATTATGCTGTTCTCAATAATGACTCATACTTAACTTTATGGCCAGACCTATAATAAAAAAAGGAGCAAAGCAGTCAGCTGAGTATTGATTTTAGCATAACGTTTCCAAGCTTTGCAGACTGATGCTATATAGAGCAGAGCTGTGTGATGAATGAAGCCGCTGAGGGTCTGAAGACGTCACGCGTGTTCTCATCCGTCCCTTTTATCAACACGTCATCAGTGCAGGCAGCCACCAGGCAGGCCGGCACTCGATTGGTCTCCGGCTTTTATCTCAATTTTGTACTTTCCTGGGAGCAAACGTTAACAGAGGCCTGCAGATAAATGACATTACTGCTCCATTTCTCTTCAGGAGATCTCACACTGATACTGCCGTCGCTGTGCACTGAGGCGCTCTCGGTGCTCTCAGAAAAGAGCAGGTCGCACCACAATTTCTGGCTTAATACAGCAGGTCTGAGGTCAGCTCGGCCGTGCATCCTCTGTATGATTGTGTGGGAGATGTTAGTCTCGTTCTTTTCATCTGTCAACATAAACATGACCTTCCTACTCTTGCGACTGTTGGCGTGCACAAAATAATCAATCACTCCCAATCAGTGTCAAATAAATAGATCCAAGACTTTTCTCCTGCTGGCGGTTTCTTCAGTATGGTCATGAAAGTTGTATAAATTCTCAGTTTGGATGGAATTTCTTTGTTCTAACAGAATCTATGGATGTGTGCACTCACACACTAAAAAAACCCCAAGGAAGAGACACGCAATGGGCTCTGTGAAGAGGAAGTGAGTTTGATGTGGTGGAATCAATGGACACTATTCATTGCCAAGATGCATTAGATTCGCCTCACACTGTCTCTTGAAAGAGCCAAGACTTTCACTCGCTAACTGGAGTCAAACTGCTGCAAAGCAACATGTTCTCTCTCTCTCATAGCAGAAAATGAGTTGCTTTATTTGTCTGCAAACATCACACCCTGACTAATCACACAACATTTCTCTGCAATTCATCTCACAGTAGCTGCTGGGAAAACCCATTGCTGCCAGTTTGGTTTTGTTAATGTCAGGTCACAGTGCCGATTCCCAGAGGGGTCGTCCATTCTAAAAATATGTGTGCTCATGGCGCTGTGAAACACTTCAACTAAAACTGTCCACCAAAGGGTAAATGGCACATTTCATTGCATTCTGTAATGGGGCTTTGTAATATATTGTAAAAGTTGGGAGTCACTGACTATTTCTCATGACTACACACCAACTGTGCATCTGATTTTCTGCTTCTTTTTTTTTTTTTTTTTTTTTTCTTCTCAAATCTAATCCCTGATTCAACTTCAAGTTGAACAAATTCAGTAATTCTTCAGTTATAGATAAACCTTAGTCAAAGTTCAGATCTAAATATGTTACCCACCCGGGCAATAAACAAAAAGCGTGTCTTTTAGAAAGTTAAATTAGAATAAGTGGTTTTGAAATAGTCGTTCTTTCTGACACAAATAACAATCATAATATTTCTTCAGTGAGCATCTAGGGAAAGATTTAGATGGATAATAGTCTACATTATTCACTGTGCACCGAGTCATACTGAGAGAAACGTTAATGTTACATCTGCACCCATTGATAAAGCTAGCTAACATTAGCTTACATTTGTGCCACTTATATTGTTGCATTGTTGTTCTTGTATCATGAGTGCCACTTTTTCATTTTCAATAACTGACAACTTTGGCTCCTGTATATTATTAGTGCAGCTAATGCATGTAAATACTGCTCACAGTATTAATGCAACAGGTCAAGCAGTTAATTCAGTCTCTGGAGAGGTGATGCTCATCCCCAGCATGGACATGAATTTGTGAATAACAGTAATTAGTTAATTTGTCCATCTGTCGGTCTTTCACACTATAATTTCTGGAAGGGTTTTCATCAAAATTTTGTTGTTTTTTTTTTGTTTTTTTTGTTTTTTTTTACACAGTGGTTTAGTAGAAATGATCTGATTTGGATATTATGAATGCAACAAATACATGAATGTTTAAATACATGTGTTGGTGGAAAACAGAAAAATCTGAGGAAAGTATGATTAGCATATCAAAATACATTCAAAAATATAGTATAAAATACAATTCCCCTGCAACACCACTGTGCCTCTTATTAATTACTGTATATGAAACCTTGTTTATTCATAAAAGACAATTACTTTCACAGTATGTGTGATTGCATTAAAAGTAGAAAACATACAAGGAAGAAATACACAACAAAAGGAAGAAAAAAGAAATGCAGATTAACATCAACTCTTTTAAGGTGAGAGGAGTGTCTGTGAAAGTGCCCACAGTTTAAGGAAACTCCTGCAAATCTTTTTTTGCAGATGAATGGGAGACAGATGTTAACACAGTAAGTAATGTGATGGGTCATTTATGTCAGGATTGCTTACAGAGCAGTGCTGTTGACTGTGGGCCTGAGTCAAAAAGTAGGAGGTCGGAGTGAGTACACATGTCAGTAAAATAAGAACAAGGGACATAGCCTGTAGTCAGATGGGATAAATTTAGGTTGGACCACAGAATGATGCTTTAATGTTTTGAAGCTTTCACAGAATAAACAAGACAAATGCAACCAAGTGTAAATATTCAGTGATTGTGTTCCTGCCATTTCAGGGCTCTTCACTGGCTCATGGTGCCTGATCCCTCTGCCCTTTTCCTGGCTACAATCATTTTTTGAGAATGATTATTAGCTATACTCATATGCTACCTTATCTTTGCTTGGTTGATATGTTAGTGATATCTACTCAGGCATATAAATCCAAGTTCCCAAGAATTATGTTTGCATGAGTGTAATACTATAATTTGTTTTCCTGCAGATAAATAGTATTACAAATAATTCATAACTGTTCAGGTAAATTCCATTATTCCACTAAAAAAATAATTGCAAACAGCAATAATTGTTTAGACTGCAGGCTTCAAGAATGAGCTTTCAGCCACATTCAAAATGCATTACACAAAATATCCACCACACAATGTGAGTGTGCAGGAAAGTATTTAAGTGGTAGTTAAATTTAAATGAAAAGGCAATAAAATCAGCATAACTCACAGACTTTTACATCTCTTCCTTCTGGCTGTTTTGGAAAACAGCTCTAAAGATTTCACTTAATGTGCTGCACGTGGTGTGTGTTAAAACATCACAGTTGTGTCTGCGCATGTAAATACATTGGACACTGCAAGTCACAAAAATTAATTGTACGCTTAACTCCACAGCGTGGCTTCGACTCGACACAGATGCCACAGTGGCAGCCTGAGCTGTTCGTATTGGCACATTAAGTGGAAATGCAAAAGGAATGCATCCTTCAGTGGGACCCAGATCACCTGGAGCTTTACACTTTGAGACTGTCCTCATCAGAAAACCACAGCACCGGCTGTTCATTTAAGCACCTTAAGCACCTAAAACACGCTCCCTATATGTTCCCCTGGTACATGACCCCTTGTTGCCAGGCAGATAAAGCCATCTCTCAGCAACAATGATGGAAGCAGTGTGATGTTGCGGCACTGCAAAGAAGTTAGGGGGGAGGTTTGGGTGGGTGGTCTGAGGAGTAATCAACGAGTAGTCTAATTCCTTGATTAATTGTGCCCATGCCGACTGTGCCCATGATGCACTCCTGAAAGCAGATGCGGTTGTGTTTATACTACATTAAGGGTCTGCATATGAGGACATTGTAACACACTGTATGTGTATTTGCTTGCATGTGATGAGCAAATTTACACACCTACAGAGACAGGAAGCATAATTGTAGAGTAGCTTATAGTCATTCCTGTATATGCAGACAGTATCCTCTGACACCCTGAAACACATTCAGCATCATAATGTACGTTCAGCCAGCGCAGCATATTTACAGACTTTATATAAAAGAATTTAGTATAATGTTGGCAGCACATTTGGTCTTCAATATGCTCCCTGCTGGTTGTTTGATGTGGCTACTATTCGCTGTAATGCCTGACCTCAAATTGCTCTCTTGCTTTTCACCGCCGGAAGCCGTCTAATGTTTGGGTTGTGATGGCCGGACTGCCGAAGCTCGCAGCGCTTCAAAGAGGGATGAGAGCTAATGTGGGTTCATATGATGTTGATGGGAGGGTGTGGAAGGGCAGCACGTCCTTCATATCGCACTAAACAAGGACCTGTGAAAATGCTTTGGTGCAACATCCTTGGGAAAAAAAACACGGACAGAGAAACACAAAAGCCTGTATCCTCCTCAAACTGCAGACACAGAGGCCCCGCCCTCTCCTGCTGCCTCCACCCTCCTCTCTCCTTTCACGCACATGCACATACACTCAGGACACGCAAACTTCTCAAGTTCTCACAATGAGGCTAATCATATGGAATGTAAAATAATGAAATACCTACGATTACACAGATACACACATATCCACACGAGCCCAGGTGGTACGACACCAGTTTCTGATGCAGACCCCATTCCATATATTTGCATTCATTTCTCACCCTTTTATCCAGGGCCATGTGAACGGACTGGGACTGAAATTTTGAATAATGGTTAATTTATATGTATTTCTGGATGCATGCTTGTATGTATAAACACACACTTTGAAGCCTTGAAAGATCAGGGGAAAGATCATGATAATGTTAATCTGCAAGTAAAAGATGACATTAAATGCCAATGTATTTGTTATATATATATATATATATATATATATATATATATA
>CM076658.1:19759351-19852640 GCA_038496675.1 Rachycentron canadum
ATATATATATATATATATATAACTTTAAGATAAAGTAATAGTCAATGATGTATTTTAAAATCATTGGATCAGATCTATTGATTTGTCACAATTGAAAGGTTTCTAGTTTAAAAAGGTAGATTCCCATGTCTTCTTTGAATATAAATCAGATCTAGGTTCTATATTAATACAGTGAAAGTCTCAAAAGTCTCAGTCCACAGAGAAATGCTCACAGCCTGTTTTCAGAAACTGAGCCTTAAAACCAGCCATCAGGACTTCAGGAACTTTGTGATGTCACAACAAAGCAGTCACCACCCTCCAAGCCCCGCCTACCTGGACCCACCATCCAAGCTTGCAGGATATGGAGTGTTTTTCCTGAAATCTGCTATATTCTTTTACAATAACTCAGAAAACAGTCAGCCAGTCAGAATATTATCATAAGAACAACTACACTGACATGGTTTATGGTTTTTAAAACTACAAATTTATCTTATTACATTTATCAAAAAGTGTAAAATAAGGGACCTTTTAAATTAGATATTGTTTAATTTACCCCAAAGGTTGTGTGACTCTGAACACTGACATTGCCAAAAGTAAATTACTCAATACTTTGTCGTGTTACTTGGCTAGTTAAGCATGAACTAGAGCGTTTGCTGCACTGCATGCCTCATACATTTGTTGTGGGGCTTTTGATGTATGCGATATCTCTTTTTTGACATAAGCTCAAATTCAAAAGTAGCATTTCCATTACAGATAGCAAATGAGGCAAGGTTTTGCTGTTGAATTTCTGATGGTGTTGGGTGGTAGATAAAGTCAATTCAATGTTCTGTTGTTTTATCCAAGCAGTGCCGCGATTGTTTCATCAGTGTTTTGCATAGCCTAATCCTCTCCACTACACTTCTTTCAACCCTGCTTCTCCCCACGTCTCCACACTGCTTGTCATTGCCTCTGTCCTGTCATCTGTTTTTTTCCAGCTGCTCCTCTTAAATATGTGGCCCTCTTAGTTTCTTAGAGCTCTGAGGAGAGTTGCGAGCCCTTTTAAGTTTTAAAGTTTGAGTTTATGCTAATCACAAAAGTACAAAAATGTGAAACCCAAGTGGCCCTTTCCCACACCGACACATTCTGTTTTATCTGCTGAGGTTTTGAGATGTCATCGACATTTTCGGCTGCAACTGCATCACAATGGGTGGAGAGGGTGCCACTTAATGCTTGAAATTATTATTTTTTTAAAAATAATATTACTCTTTCAATTATCCAGAGCAGTTTCTGTAACGGTTCAAAAGTAATAAATAAAAAAATAAATCCCACTCTTCACAGTTATATTATGGCAGCAGAAGTATATCTCAACACCTTGGCATGGTAAATCAAAAATGATGAGTGCAGTCAAACACCATCTGTGAGAAAATATGTTTGCCTTTGTGTAATTTGGGTCAATTAATTCTTCTCTCTTTTATCAGTAATCTCTGTGGTGGGGCAAAACCACCTCTTGTCTTTGCAAGATAAATATCCCAATTAAAATCAGCAAGACGAGTTTGCACAGGAGGCAAGTTTGTGGGGCGCATGTTTGTGGTCTGAAAATGTCAGAGCATGCAGCTAAAAAAAAAAGGCAGTTATAATTGCATATCTGACACCTGCTAGTCTGTTGCATGGGGTGAGCTGTTGCTGTTAATATGTGCTATCATGTAGTAACAACGTCACTAGTTTAACTACATTCCTCAGCAGCGTGGTGGTAATGTTCAAACTGAATAGTGAATCTTTCTGCAGAAATAAAAGCCGGAGCGAGAAAGAAAACAAAGAATCAATACATGAAGCCACCTCTGTATGCTGATGTATATAAGAAGCACTTCCACATGACGCTGACATCACATACAGTCCTACGACAGGGGAGTAAGTGACTAGCTACAACCGGGGAATACAGAGACACAAGCTCACATCAAGAGTGTACTTGATGTAAAGATGGCAGAGGAAGCCTGTAACACACACACACACACACACCACCAACTTGAAACTCTCACTGCTCCAAAACCAGTTTGGAGCAGTGAGAGTTTCACCTGTGTATCTGTTTGACTGACAGCTACGCTGTGATACTGAGATAGCACTGACTTGGCATGAAGTTGATTTAATTTAAAAAAAAAAAAAAAAAAAGAATAAAAAAAGTTACTTCTGATGTAGTGAACTACTTTTGCCATGTTGCCGTTGCTAAGCTTGCTCCATTTCTCTGGGGGCAGCTTCAGTGTAGTGAAGCTTCATTTAATGTGGAGTAACTGGAAACTTAGCTGACTCCACTCCCCATGCAGCAACAAGACTGTGCCCAACACCACGTACTATTTACTATACTTTGGCTTATATTTGTGATAGGGATTGTTTTAAACAGCATGTGACAGCACATATAAAATGTACTGTAGGTCTCTTATTTTTGTGATGCATGAGTTTACAGAAAAAGTATTTTCACCACTGTTTACACAGCCATGGGTTGCTGCAACCTGCAAAATTTGGGAGGATGAAGTGATGCTCTTTTTTTCTTGGAGAGGTCAGATGCAGGGGGCTCGTTTTTCTCCCCAGTAAAAGCCTTTTGGGAGGTTGCTCTCTCCACACTGGTTACCCATGAGGGCATGAAGATTATATATTTGTTTAAATATCACCTTAGAGCTGCAACTAATGATTAGAATCATTAACAAATAATTCAAAAATATTTTTTAACTGATTCAAAGTTACCCAGATCCTAAAGAAATTTATCTTAAAAAACAGTGGCAGCAACCAGCAATGTGTGTAAAATGGCATTAAAGAACCTAGATTCGAAAAATATTAATTATTATTAATATGCTCACCATCTGAGCTTTATATATTTTTTTAAGATGATAAACCCACTGAAAACTTTGAAGCTTTGCCAAGACATGGCCTTTTATCATATTCCACAAAGATACATCTCTGTTACAGTAAAAAGGACAGGATCCTAATTTTGAAATGTTGCAAAGTTTTCTGATTTGTGTCAGTTTCCAGTGTTTTAATTTTTTTCTTACCTGTCTATTTGTTTAGAGAAATACAGCTGTGAAGTATAATTTGGTTATAATGTCTTTTGCGTCTCAGGGTTGCCGTATTAGTGCACCGTCTATAAGTACATTAGGCTTTGATTAGACGATTCTAATCACAACTTTTTTTCTAATTAGAATCACAATAATACACCGAGATGTGGAGAAGCTGCTACTTTATACCTAAGGTCTTGCGCCAAGATGCACTATATATAATATGCATTCATCAGTGACAATACTTCATTTGGGCTGGGAGTTGCACGTTGGGTTGAGATTACTCAGAGAAGGTTGAGGATAGAGACACGGGACTTGGGAAGGAATGGAGTCGGGCGTCTCTCCTGGAAAACGGAGCATCTGTGTCAGCTCCTCTGTGGCTCTGGCTGGCCTGTCAGACACTATTACAGAGGAGCCTGTCTCCTGTGACTCGACTGGGGAGACTCCGCAGGGACTGGCGGGCTAGGCCCTAATCAAGAAAAGACTGCCAAGCGGTTAAAGAGCAGAAGCACAAGCCAGCCACCTCCCAGTCTCCCTCTATCTCTCCATCTTTGCGTTGTCACAGTAACTCCCGTCTCTTCCATTACTCTGTCTGCCTCTTTCTCCCCTTCGCTTGTCCATATAGCTCACCCTCCCTTGTTTCTGTCCTCTGCTACTCTCTCTTTGTTTTTCCTTTCAGTGTTAAGACTTGACCAGTGTTCGTAAACATAGCAAGGCATCATGGGAGAAGAGTTTGTCACTTACCCAGACAATGCTTGACATTCTTCTGTCTTGGCAGTCTGTAGGACACAACACAGTGTCAGGCACGGAACAGATTTGTCACTCTGACGGCACTCCTCAGGGATCTATTGTTGGTTTGGTGTTTTTTTTCTTGTTCACCCTCTCTGACATTGACTGCTTTAAAATGTCTGGACCAGTGTGGCGTGGCCTTACTAAAGTTTGCTGAAGCAAAATAAAACTTTACCAGGCCTTTGTCTGGATCTTTATAGTTGGTTACTAACTCACACAAAGTCTGTCTGGGAAACCCAAGTTTGATTTAATTGGAACTGAAAGGAAATTGAACCCAACTCTGCCGGTGACCATTATCTCAGACACACCAGCCACACCAGTCCTTCTCTTCCTCAGTGAGCCATCATTAGGGTTTTGGTTGTCCCCATTTCCCACATGATGGAAAGTCAGTTCCCCTGCATGAGGCTATTAATGAGACTAACACAGTGACAAACCATGCTGACATAAATACACAATATCCAATTGTGGGACCCTTTGTCCAGCCGACCTAGGTCTCATATGTTGATATGAAATGATAAAGTTTCAATCACAGAGGGAAAATTCAGATGATGTTGTTCTGACGCGTAATCAAGTTGGTTGCTAGACAGAAGAAAAAAAAACGAAAAAAAAAAAAAACGGCCCTTATCTGTCTTGGCCTTATTTTAAGAAACTCTTAAGAAGATGCCTGAATAGAGGGAATCTGCACCTGGAACAACCTGAGTTATCAACAGGAGAAATTCTGAGGCTGAGTGCGATTAAGTGTCATAGAGAAGCAATTTTTATGCAGCGTTTGTATGTTAATGGTAATTTGGTGTGTCCTTAAGCAAAACACTCAAAACCCCCAAAATTGTAAAACATGTAGTTTCTTTACCAACTAGACAGTTTAAACGGGATGCCCAGTTTCCTCATAAGAGAACAGTGAATTTTTACTGATGGTACAATAGAGATAATGTTACTTGAGAAGAATATAGTAAAAGAGTAGCTTCTGTGAAGTGGTTCAATGAAGAGGACTCACACATTGTACATTCTTGGTAAATGTAATCTTGATGAAGACATGCTGACAGAGATAGATAAATAGAAGTTGTCACCCTAATGCCAGAAGAAAAAAAAAAAGCTGCAGAAAAATATGTCTGTTTAGCAGTAATGCGATGGGACAACAGCAGCAGACCTGTGTCTCAGTCAGCGACATGAGGGATTAACCTCTGACAGTAGTCTCTTATGTACAGCTCAAACAGAATACATATTCATTAACATCCAACATGATATTTATGTTTTCAAAGACCCCCCGATTTGTTTCTCAGCTCCCTTACCACCCCACCCCAGGTCATATCACAAGCACACTTGCACCAGCTATCAATCACATGACGACGAGATGATGGAAAGAAAGAGGCCACATAAGAGACGCAGAGGAATCTTGGTCGAGAGCGTCTGTCTCTTGTCATGAGCCACAGGTGCTCTCAGCCACCACCATAAGCACTGAGACGTCTCTGTCAGAGCTGATAAAGCTGCGGCTTTGATAAGTGCGAGAAGGCATAAGTAAAGATTGTGCCTGGGGGTCTTAGCAAGTCAAGGCAAGTCGTGTGGAAAGAAAATGCGATGCTCTGTATGGGCCGAGCAGGCAGAGGGTTTCATCAGAAGTAGAACGTGCTGGGCGGTGCCGTCTCCATCCTCTGAGGCTAGCCCTAGTTTCGTAGAGATGTTTATTATTGATAGAGGTGGATGATAGCCTTGGGATGAATTGCATAATCTAGGGCCGCCTCTAATGGATACAGGAAATGGATCAGGCTATCAGTCAGGTCTCTGTGGATGAAGGATGTGTCTGTGTTTGTATGTGTCTCTTTTTATGTACATGCGTGCGTGCATGTGTGCGTGCGTGCATACGTACGTGTGTGTGTGTGTGTGTGTGTGCGTGTGCACAATAAATCTGGGCAATAATGTCAACTAACCATCAGCACACATTGAATTGAATGGGACCCCTGAATTGTTTAATTGTTTAACACCACTGACAAGCAAAGACTTTGTTGAGGTTAGATAATTACTGTGGTCACAGTTAAAAGAAACCAACGTGTCTTTCAGCAGGAAATGAGACACACCAGCCTCTGAAGTTTATTTTTCTGACCCAGCTATACACCATGCCCTTCTCCCTGCCTCCTTTTTCCCCCCAATATCCCCCAATATCCCCTCATCATATAGAGTCAGAAGTCTCATAGCAGCTAGATTTATATTATTTATTTTTATTTTTGGCTTGTCTACGAGAGTGGGGCCGGCCCTATAGTCTGAAATGTCTGCTCTTTTGCCAACTTAGCACACTGTCGCAGAATTCAGCCAGAGTATTAACCTGGAACATGACTGGACCACGTATGGATGGCAACTGGGGACTTACGGCTACACCTCTTGTTACAGGTAGTCTACTGAACCACTCTGGTTTCCCAGCTGCTAGGGGGCTGCAGGGAAGCAGTTCACTGAGCCTTGCCTCCATTATGGCAAAAAAACTACTTCAATTACATGTATCGTTGTTACTAAAGGAGGCAAAAGAATAACTAAACAAATGACACACTGAGCAGAGAGAGCGGGAGAGAGGGAGGGAGATCATCGGCAACTGCGAAAGAAAGTAGCAGCTCATCAACAGAAACACCACAAATGACACAATACACACACTAAATTACAGCACAATAAAAGCACTGTTAAGAAACTGTTAAGTTTCAGTGGATTTCTGCCCACTGAAACACTAGAGGGCTTTAAATTTGAAACAATTACAGGAAGTGTTGAGTTTGTATCAACACATAATGCTGTAACTGCAGTAAGCGCTTCAAAACAAGGCTTTGTAGCAAAGTATGACCTATATTACAAATCAAACAAGGGAATTAGAAATAAAGTCTGTCATGTTCTGAAGTTGAGGTAAATAAAGGCTAAACTATTGTGAATTCCAGCTGTGAGTTGTGTGAGAGACAAAATAAGAAAGATATTGCGTCTCCTTTGACTTTGAGGAGATTTTAGGATTTGACCTGGTCTGTCTAGGTAAATGAAACTATCTGTTCTTGGATTAAGTTCTTAGGAGAACACATGCCTTTCTTTGTTAGAGTGGTCCACACTGTAGTGTGAGGACTCTTTTGATAACATTGTAAGAAATTGCTTTCTGGTACAGTCATGTAGTTTCCAACAGCCTGCTTGACTGGGGAGAGGGGGGTGGTCAAGGAAGAACGATTTAATCGGTACAATGGTTGGAAGGCTGAGGGAAGCTTGGGTTTAATCACCCACACATCTCAAATTTGCACATATTCATTTGAGATGAAACAAAATGGCAGTCAGGCTGAGGGGGTTGTGGAGGAGAGTGGAAGAGTCTGCGAGCAGAGTTGACTTAATTTCTGCCTCCATAGTCTCAGAAAAGGTGGGACAAGAGGGAACAGGTTCTTTCTTCTTCTCTTCTTCTGGGGAACCTCTTTTTGCACAAACAATGTCAGGTTTGCTCTCAGCCCCACACGTCTGTCTCCTCACACAGGTTTGCATTCACTCAGACATTTCAAAGGAAGGATTTGAAGGCCATGTAATAAATTCTTGCTTAGCACCTTAGTCCCCAGCTGGGATCACTGGATTTCATCCTCTTGAAACAGTTTTCTGTGCCCCAGAAAATGTCAAAGTTGTCATTGAAATTCCTTCTCTATGCCACAAATGCTGATGAAGGGGATAGCAGCGCACTGAAGCATTTCAAACTCCTGGTTTTATGTGTCCATGCTGGCGAGAGCTGTAGCCTAAGGCATCATGTTTTGAGGTCTGTCCATCCGTCCCATTCCTGGCAACATCTTGAGGGAACATCTTTGATTGTGGCAAAAGCATTCATTTGAACTCAAGGATGAGCTGATCGGATTTTGGTGGTCAAACATCAAAGGTCACTCTTTGGAATTTCTTTAGCTCTGGCACAAACTTCTCATTCGGGCTCCAGGATAAAATGATTGGAATTCGGTGGTCAAAGGTCAAAAGGTCAAAGTCACCTCACACTTTATGTTTGTGGCCATAACTCACATGCTAATTTCACACAAATGTAGGATAGGATAAAATGATTAACATCATGGCATCTTAAATCCAAAGGGTCAAAGGTCACCTTCACTGTAATATGACATAATGTCCTGCGAAAACACAGTTTGGGCCATCATTCAATGCTGTAATTCAGGAACACAGTGTGCTGTGGTGATCGTATAGATCCATGTTAAAATTTTTAGCTTCCATATATGAAGCATTGTCTTCTGTCACAACTGTGTCCTGTCAGAATCAGTTTTATTGGCCAAGCACGTGAACACATACAAGGAATTTGTCTTTTTTTTTGTTCCGCACAGTGAACTTACACACTAATACAGAAGATGTGCAGCAGAACAAGAGCAACAAAGCTTAATAAAGTCAAGTCAAATTAATTTTATTTATATATCCCTGTATCACAAATCAAAAATTTTGCCTCCGGGGACTTCACAATCTGTACAGCTAATGATATCCTCTATCTTTAGACCTTCGATTCAGAGGAGGAATATCTCCCATTAATGGGTAGCATGGAAGAAACCTAATGATGAAGGTGTTATCTGATTATTCCACTGTATTTCTGTTATTTATCTATATTATTTGTTCAGATCTATTTCACAGTTAGCACCTATGTATCATATATGAATTTGCATATTATGACAAGCTACTTCAAACCAGTTGCCCCTGGTGGGATTAATAAAGCCATTCGTATTGTATCCTGTCAAAGTCTTCACGGTGTCATGGATGTAAACTGCATTGGAGGCATATGACCACGAGGCAGCCAGTGTGGTATGTTGGGATTGTGCCTGGGATACTTGCACAGGAAGGTTCCCAAGAGTGTCCTTCAACTGAATGAAATCCCTTTTCAGCAGTTCTGAGCCACTGAGTCTGATCATTCTCTTGAGATGCGAGCATCCGAGTAAAAGTTGTTGAGTTTGGCTTGTTAGACTGCTCACAGTGCAGCAGCATCATGTGGACTGTGAAGTTCCTCATTGTTGCCTTTATACATCTTTAATAACTGTCTCCCTGTTAAATTGTCAGGAGTTTTAGCTTTGGAAAAGCTCAGGAGATGTCATGATCATGTGATTGTTAATAGTTTGTGTTTGAGCTCACCAGTATCCCTGGAGCTATCATTAGATGGGCTAGTATTAGTGGCTTGCAGTGCTGTTCAGGCTCATACTCTAAAGCCTTGTCCTACCTTCTCTGCCTGTGTTTGCCTGCTCCAATAGCTGTTGTGTAACATTAAAGTCTGTTACTGTGCAGGCAACTTAAAAACTAAAATCTGGCAAAATACTAGATCTGGAATGTTGATACTGATATAATAACTATAACGACAAATAATAAAAACATCCAACATTTTATATGTTAATTTATGAATATCATATGATAACAGTTAACCAAAACTATTTTGATAGGCAGTCTCTGAATTTTATAAAATTAAATTAATGAGAAATTAATTATATTCTATGTCTTTAAATTCAACAGAATCATCATCAATAGCTACACAATAACAAAAAAAAAATGTTTAAGTAAAAAAAATTAGAGAAAAAAATTAGAGAGAAAAAAAGAGTTTGTAGTACAATGTAGAAACAACACATTTAGCCCATTACACTACACAACTCTTAGACATGTATACACACGTTTGTGTGGTGAGTAGCAACAGCTTGCAGTTATGCAAAATTACAATCAATACCAATCAAATGTCAGTAAAATCAATGTGCAAAAATGCTACAGTGTAGAAACCTAAATAATAATCAAATAAACACATAATAATAGAAAATAAATGCAAAATAAATAAATGATAAATAATGCAGCAATGTTATTTATATAAATGTCCCAACCTGCCAGAAGAATGCCACACCTCAGCCATTGCTGATCTCTAAACCACTAACACTTGAGATTAGTTATTTCTGATTCCGTGTACATGTTGCTGTTTCCAGCACCTTCAGCCCTGAAGTGCATGCTGTGCACAAAACTTTTTCTTTTAAAACTTGAATATATAAATATACAGTCTACACTACTTACACTGCACAGTTAATGAACAGTGTGAAGTAGTGTGGGGTATGTGCAAACCTGTATTAGGATTTATAATATATTGTCTTTAATATTGATGTGTGTGACAGGCTAGAACCTTTTTATATTTTCCTAAATTGTGTTTTTATGGTATTTTGAACTGAAAATAATATGACTCCTAGATTAACTTAATAACTGAGGTGGTACAGCCTGAATCAGTATCTATGGCAGCATCTGGGTGCTGGGGATGTATTACAGAAACTTCCTAATGTACAGATACAACCCTAACTGTTTGGTAACCATGGTAAAAAGGGTTACAGATAAATCGGTCCCCAAGACAAAGTTCCTAACTTCAGACAGGAAACTGTCATGTTAACCTTTCATCACTTAGCTAACAGGTTAAATCCATGTGGCTTCACTCTCATTGCTTTTATACACACACAACAAAATATTGTCAGGCAGAACTAAATCATTGACAGACCCTAATGAGGTGTTGTGGTTTGATGGCAAAACACTTGTTAGTAGATACAGGCTATTTCACCCCACTCTCTCTCGTTGTAAATTTCCCAAAAAGAACACCATTGGATATTTTTACAGATGTTACCAACACTTCTAATTCATCTGTCCCGAAGTTAAGTGCCTGTCATTTTTTTAAGCTCCATGTTTTTCACAATTTTTCAATGTGAAATTTAATGGGCTCCGAAAATACATCAGCGAGATGAATTGAGAAAAGTGGCATTGGTTGCTAGGTAACAGATATTAATATCTGATGTTGGATTGAGTATTTTATATCTTAATCTGTCCTGTAATCCTAAAATTTGTTCAGAAATGCTTCTGTAATAAATCCCATCATATGCTCTTCCTATCTTAACTTAAGTCTTAGGAAAGGATGTTTCTGTAATACAGAAAGTGCATCTTGCAGTTTACCTACTCTTTTTTATACCCTGCCCATTAACATGGAGTGCCCACCAGCTGTGAGTGTGACCCTGTAAGTATGAAGTAATGCTGTAGTTAAGTGACTATAGTGGAGGGGTGGCTTAACCATATGCCTGTTTTTAGCTTTAGCATCAGCACACCCTGCTCCCTGCAGTGTTTGTGGAAGGATGGTAAATTTATTGTTTGTTTAGAGTCAGTGGTGGGGACTGTAAGGCTTTAGATGGAGATTTTCAGACAGCATGAACTTTCTACAGGTTTACAGACATGAGTCTTTGGTGTGAGGCACTGGGAGTAGAGACATGTGCCTTGCTTGAAGTCCATACGCAGAAGGCAGTTCTGGGGCTTAGAGTCGCTGACAGAAAGGCTGCCACAGTGAGTCCATTTTAGTTAAGGCCTTCTCAGGGAATAGCATCTGCCAGATTTACTGCATGCACAGCGGTCCCTTGCTGTGCTAGCATAGCAGCACTCTAAATTTGCCCAACTGAGCCAGTCATATCATTAGCTTGTGATATGGTCTCTGTTGATACTAGTGCAGCTGCTTTCTAAATGTGATGCAAAGTTGCAGGGGAAATGTTCAGTCCCCCGTGTTTGAAGTCACACAGTGTGAGTCTCGTGTTCATTGCAATGACGTGCTCTGCACATACATACATGTTTATATACAGGATGTTTTCAGGACATTTGCTGCTTAGCTGCCTTGTCTGAGAGTTATGCACCTGCTGGCACTTCATAATTGTCCATTGATGAGGAGTTTCTGCTGCTTGACTGTACTCCATTGGGTGAACAGCTGACAGTCATGGGGTTTGGCCTTTGTTGATGTTTTGGATGTTTAATTAATGCAGATGATTGGGGGTTGGGCATAAACGTCTTTCACACACAATGCACAAGACCACAATCTTGGTTTTCGTCTGATTTGTCAACTAGGTGTCTGGTGTTGGCCAGTGTCAGTGAATTGGACATTCTTTACATCCCAGCTGTGCCTTCAAACCCCATGCATGAATATCAATGATCTTTATGTACTGTAGGGCTTTATGTCTAATGATCACAGACTGAAACCTCTAACAGGGCTCTTGGGGATTAGCCACTCATCTTTATGTATCTGTGCACTGAAAATTAGCCACGGAAGTTGAGCTCTGCCTAAGTGTGCTGCTGCTGTAATTAGTGCACAGCTCAGGGAGAGAACAAGTACAGCTCTCGCTGTCTTGGTGGACTACTTTGTAGACGTAGATTCTCCACAAGGAGCAGGTGTTGGGTCTTTATCCGACTGGTGCCAAATGTGCTCATAGGAAAAGAAAGGATTACCTGTGTTATTACAATGGTTCTACTCATGTTTTTTTTACATTTACTCAGGTTTGATAAATGTAGGCTGACTTGATGCTAAATGTGATCTCTGTAGCTGTAGTATTAAAGAATAAATGCCCACACTTGAATGCTATTGGTCCAGTACACCCACTGCTGTAGGGGCGCTATTTCAGTAGACAGTCCCATTAGTCATATCAGAGGTTAGGGACAAATCACCTACTGTACAAGGTCATTCTAGTTGGAGGACAACTCCTCTGTCACATCTTCCTTTTGAACAATCTTAATCTCTGTAGTTCCTGTAAAATGAACAGACAGATAAAAACTACACTGTTGAGAGGCAGGTATACTGACTCAGTGTTCATTGAACTACTAAGTTTTCAAGCAGTGACTCGTCACAGGAAAACATCATAAAATAAGCACAAAATGCAGTGCGAGTCAACTGTGGTCCCAGAGCCAAGGCAGAAAGAGAAGAGACACATATTGCTGTTATAATGAGGGTGAAATAGATCATGGGATTAAATCCTAGCTAGATCAGTGGCTGCACTAAGGTGGATATCTTACAGGAAGAGGGTTGTTTACTGACACTTGACATGCAAATTTAATCACCTCATCTTAAATAAGGTTTCACCGACTATAAAAGGAGCCCAGGGATCTAGAAAGGATTCTGAAATCCACTCCTCTGCGTTGACAAACATTGCCTCAAGCAGTTGTGGCACTTGGTAAAGTAGCACCCACGGGTGCCTCCCTTTGAAGGTATTTAAAGGCCAGTAACCTGACATCAGACCCAGGAGGCAGACTGAGACCACACTGAAGGGACCATCCCTCTGCAGGGACTCCCAGTAGAGGGGAAAGCATCTCTCAGGAGGAGCTTAGGAAGCTTATTGCAAACACCTGCTTTGTTACCATCCCATGCTGGTCTTTCAAAAGTACCATATTATCGAGTATCCATTACTCCTAGTTCTTCTCCATCATGACTCGATTCAAAACTGAAAACTCTGTCAGCATCTTTCTGATAAATATCTGCAAATCTGCTTGGAAATCAAATAAAAAGAGGTCATGGTTATAAGGGTCAGATCTTGCCTTGTGTTTGGTAAGGTTTCCTCAATGTTAAATCCAGTGGTAGCTGTCAGTACATCCAACAGTAACTACCAACAGCTAATTCAGCATTCTCACCATGCATCATTGCCAAAATGTAAAGAAATATAGGCCACAGAACAAAAAGTAAAGAGCAGGCCACTGTGCAGTGAGCTGAATCCTTCCTCTTTACATCTTCCAAACCATTTCAAGAACTGCAGAACATAATGATCCAATAAAGTGACATGTAGGCCTTACACTTCTTGTTAGAAAGCCAGTCACAAAATACCCACAAAGAGACATGAAACAATCACAAATAAATGCCCAGCGACCGCACGCAATGTCATTTGCAGCTGCTTTGAGTTTCACTGAATCTCAATGTCTTTCAGAAGAAGCCACACTTATGCCACAGTGTCATTTTATGGAATAAGGTCTGCACTGCAGAGCTGCCAAATGTGTTGCACTCTCTCGACAATGTTTCATGGTGGTAGGCATTTGCTATCTACAATCATTGAGGCATCTTGAATAGTGGAGCTCATAGCTGTGTCTTCGGTGGTCCAATGTTCAAAATGTCCCATCAGCATGGATCTCACATTTACGCTCTCCCCTAATCATGCACCGCACCCACAGGTATCTGCCCTGTGTCTGGTTCTGGTTTGAAAACAGCATAAACAAATCAGCTCAGTTGTCAGCACTGGCTTCTTCCACCCTAGATCACCTGCAGAATTAAAATCAGTCCTTTCTGTGAGAGATTTGGAGACTGCAGTTCCCCCTTTTATTTCCCCTCACCTCAACTGCTGCAGATATCTCCATGTAGGAGTCTGTCAGTCAGTCAGGCCTATCTCGCCTGCAGCTGGTTCATGAATACAGCAGCGAGACTCCTCACTGGCAGGACGTTGGTAAGAGAGAGCACATTTCTCCTGTACTGACCTCTCCTCACTGGTTACCAGTGAAGTGCAGAATTGATTTTATGATTCTTTTATTTGTTTTTAAAGCCCTGCCTGGACCGGCAATGGGTTAAGTCTCTGAAATGCTTGTCCTCTACTTAACCTGCACGCCCCTCAGATCTGCTGAGCAATCACTGCTCTCCATTCCACAAAATCACAGAAAAAAAAAAAAAAAAATCAAAGGTGATCAAGTATATTTAAAACCCATCTCTTTTCTTTAGCCTCCTCATTGCCATCCTGAGGACTTGCCTGACCCCCCTCTCTCTATATTTCATGTGTTGTCTGTACTATACTGTTTGTGTTATGATTTTATAAAGCTATTCTCTGCTTTTATTAAGGGGAAGTCTGGAGGTTTGTTTCTTTTGCTGGTGAATCTGATTCCACCACAATGATGACTGTAATATTTTGGTTCAGATCAATGGGTTTTAACAATGTCATCAGAGAGAGGGAGAGAGGGGGAGAAATGTGACTCTATGAACTTTAATGTACTTGTTTACTGTTTGTCAATACCAGTAGATTGCAAAGAGATTTCAGAGCAAGCCACAGTGTTGCTGAAATGAATCGAAGGCAGTAAAGCAGGTGGTACAAGGCTGACAAAGTGAGTGAAGTTCCACTTGGTTATCAAACTGCCTCAAATTAAAATGCTGCTGTCAGGAAACTGCATATTTATCAGCTTTTCAAGTGTGCGCACACACACACACACTTTTTCACTTCAGATTACTGTTCAAGAAATCAGGTTTTGGTTGTTAGTGTCTTGACTTACAGTTCCAATTTTCACTTTGCATTAAAACTTGAATCATATAAGAGATTATAAAAAAAAAAAAAGAACTAATATCCTTTCTAAATTATTCTCTCTAAATTTAACTTTCATACATCGTAAATTTCACCTCAGAATGACACCTCCTGTCCACACATACTTCACACCACAGCTCTGACTAATTCTTGATGGAGTGACGATCAGTTTGTTCATATGTGGAGATGGCGAGGTTTCCTCTCATAGCTTGTCATGTTTGCTCCTGCTACATTTCGCAGAGATCTACCCCTCAAATTGGCACGCTCCTTCTCTCCACTACATGGTCACGCACTGATGCGTGCATGTGCCCACCTTCACATCTCTCCTCTCCTTTGTCTCCCACTCATATGGTTTTCTCTTGTGTGGTTTTCTGTTGAGCATGTCCCTCACCACTCGGCGGTGTCCTCCTTGATCCCTTATTGCTGTCACTGCTACCGTCCTATCATCCGTCCACCCCATCACTTTTACTTTTTCACCTTTCAGTCTCATCCTCCTCTACACCTTCACGCTGCTGGCCTTCCTCCATCTCTTTTCCTCACACCGTCCTCCTCCTCCATACCTGCTTTTCCACTCTACATTCCCCATACTCCTCTGGTCCCTGCCTCCTCCCACCACCTGTCTTTGTTCCACCCCTGTCAGCCGGCAGCGATGCCGGACGCTCGGTGGAGTCAGCACTGGGAGCTGCTATAGATGCACAGAATGAATGATGATGGCTATGCTTGTTTTGCTAGGTTGTTGTGTGTTGTGACCTGGTAAGGCGCGGATGCCTTTTTTTTTTTTTTTTTGTACAAAGTGCTCTCACGGTGCATGCGTCAGTTGCTTTGTGTGTGAGTGTGAGTGTGCGAGATGCACCGATCCCAGGCAGGTAGGGAGACAACAGGTCCTGGCTTCAGTCCCACATCTTAGCTGTTCCAACTCGGATAAAGAGAGCTGAGGGTAGGCAGAGCCACAGCAGCCCCTGCAGGAGGTTTATGGAAACTATATTTACAGTGACAAAAGCAGAATGGGTGTGTGAGGATATGCAACAGCACGAAAGAATAATAGAAATGGGCTTAAATGTATGATGAAGACAGAATGTGAATGAATACATTTGAGGAAATGTATGATCAAGTGCACTCAGCTTCACCTGCATGAATATGGATTCCTTCTCTTTATTTTCCTCTCACTAACACACTCCAGTCTCACACACACACACACACACACACACACACACACACACACACACACACACACACACACACACACACACACACACACACACACACACCTCTGCCGTCGCTGTGTTCTCGGTCGAGACGCCACGCGGCCGTCCAGGTTTTGTCACAGCAGAGGTGTGGGGCAATGTCTGCGACTTCTGCAAATCCAGAGCCAGCGGGCACATAAGGCCTTGCCATATGGCACTGGCCAATAGCCCCCTCTCCCCTGTCTGCAGAGAATTGTGGAAGCTCAAATTTTCTCACCTTCTGTCTCATTCACCCCTCCTCATTAACATGCCCAATTTTTTTCCTCCTTCTAAATCTTCCCTTCAAATGGCCCTTTATCCATTAAAAACATATCCTGGAATTCTTGTGGCACCTTTCGTCCTTTTTCATTTACACTTGGCTGACAGTCGTCTGGGCTGACTTACAGGAAAGTGCAACAGCTGGCAAAGCTTTTGAAGGACCATTGACATCAACACACTGCCAGTTATCAAGAAAATGCATGGATCAAAGCTGCATCACCCAGAGAAGGCTGCAACAAGAACACCTTTGTCTCTGTTATGGTCATGTGCTCTGTAAAGAGGCACCGTGGAAAGAATCTGAAATTTGAAATCTGTAATCTGGGCTCATTCTCTTCCTCACTGTCACATCAAGCGAAGTACCAGATGAGTAAATAAGACGTTGGCAGATAAATGTCAGTGTTTTTTCCCCCTCAACAAGCCTGGTTGAAGATCAGTTGAGAGTTTCAGTCAAGATAAAGATGTGCAGTGTTTCATGTGTTTCTGGCTGCCTTGTGTTATGTTTTGCAATCTATTTCCGTACCCATACCACTTCTGGAACACCTCGGCTAAGATATAAAAGCGATGCACCCAAAATGGGTTAACAAGCCCATAAGAGATTTCCATAAGGGATTTCTGCACGAGACTGTCATTTGCATGCAGCTGCAGCTTCTATAGGAGATTGAGATTTTAAATGCTCCATCCTCTCATTGCTCCTCTCCTCTGCTGAAAAAGGGGGTGAAAGCCAAATACTAGGGGAAGATCAAGAAATGGGGTTGGGGAGATTTTGCTGGAAAAGAAGGCACTCTTAAAAGACACCCGCAGGGTTGTGCTGGGCAGCTTTCTCTTCAGTTGCATCACTGCCTGCCATAAAGTGAGAGTCCCCAGGTTAAGAACAGCCTCAGCCAGATGGGAGAGAGTGTAAGAGTGAGGGCGGGAGACAGAGGGGAAGGATAGAGGATGGCAAAAAAGCACGGGCCCCGCGGTAAGCTATTCCAAGCGCCTTTGTGGGGTTGCCATTTTTTCATTCTCTCCCACTCTCCTTTGAGGGGATTTTCTATCCCTCTCCCTCTCTCTGTCCCCGTTTCTTCTCTTTCTTTTTCTTTTTTATTTTATGATGTTCTTTTTTCTCCCCTCTGTGCCTCGTTTTCTTCAGGCGCTGTGATTCTTTTTTATCGTGCCAAGTTTGTTGAGCCAGGGCTTCGTCTCCCCCCCCCTCTCTCTTTGGCCGTCTGCATCTTCACTTCTGTATTTTCCTCTACTTTCATTACCCCTCAGTCTCCTGCTGTCTCACTCTCATCCATTTCCACTGACTTCCTCTCCCCCTCAGCCCAATTTCACTCATTTTTGCCTCTCGTCTTTGCGACAGCCTCTTTCCTTCCTGCATCTCAATCCCTTTGATCAAGAGCCAGTGTGCAGTTTCTCTTTCCCTCCTGTACTCCTCCTCCTCCTCCTTTTGTATATATTCTGACATCTTTTTCCCGTCAGCTATTTAAAAGCAGTGTTCATGCTTGATTGTTGTGATGCTCCGGGCTCCAGAATCAATGGCGTGGTTACTCTTGCACTTCTCCTTGTGGCCATCAGACTCATGAGTATGTAACAACATCGGCACTAAAGGAAGGAAATTTGAAAATGCAGCTCATGTATGAAAAGAGTGTTTTGGTCCTAAGGTTCTTTTCTTAAACATCTCTCTCCACGCTCTCAGTCTCTCCTTGTTTGTCCTTTTTCGGTTGCTGAACCACAGCAGCGAACATCTGGAAAGGATCAGGGCGAACCCGGATTGTTTGAGTCTCAGCTGGTTAGTTAGGGCCCCTCCTCCACCTACATGGTGTTTTAATCAAGCCTGAGGGAGAACCTTATCTCTTACACAGTTTGTCCCAGCTTTGGATGAAGATAAAGGTTTACAGTTAAAATTTTGCTGAATTGACAATTTATGTGTCAAAAACAGGGGAGAGAGATCAAAATCAAAATGTTATTAAAATTGGCCAAGTGCCAACCTAATTCTCAGAGCACCATTTAAAAAAAAAAAAAAAAAGAAAAATGTGTCAGAACCAATGTCAACCCACCTTGATTTCTCCCATTGGTTTGTGAGCTGCCATATTGAAACCTCATGTTTGTAAATTGTCTGTTGGCCATCTTGCTTTTTTTGAAACCAGCAGAAACCATGCTTGGAGGAGAAGGTGGAGCTGAGGAGTGAGGGGTGGATCTAACCTGCTCTGTGCTCTATCCTGATTGTGTGGTACAGTCTGTCAATCACAGGGTAGCCATGCTCCTACACATGCCCTGCTTTATGGTCTATTTTCCTCTAAAAAAAAATTAACATCATGTTCATGTCCATCTGAATTCCCATTCACTTGAATGGGAATTCGCAGATATCTGCCCCATGTTGCCCCTCCTCATCTTTCCCATGGTACCTTTCAGCGCAATTTTCATTTTCATCACCACCTGCTGCACTGGACCAGTGGCTATTATTGTGTCCAAACAAGACTGCCGCACTACAACCATGTGTGAACCGGAAGAATTTGAATAAAGTATCTAAAAGAGCAGCTAAAACTCTCTTCTCAAATGCAAAACTACAGTTATTGAGTATTGCACAAGAGATATAAACAAAGAGAACTTCCTTGTTGCAGATCACTCCTGAATCCCACAGTTTTATATGAATTAGGTGTCTGTTTTCCGGTTTGTATTAGGTGGTGGGATCAGCAGGAAGCTTGTGATAAAGTTAGTATGTAAGGAGAAGACAAAACAGGCTGTAATTTAATTTGTAATAATATTGGAACTCATTTAAAATATTTCCAAGTAGTTTATCAAGTTTTCTGCTCCCAGTTAAACCTTTTGCGGCTGGAGCACATGTGCGCTCTCTTTTATCTGGATGCGTGATAGCTAAAAAGTGTCATGTGCACACAGTGTGCAAAACAAGCATAGCCATCATGGCGAGAGCCATGTAGTGGTCTGCAAGGACAAAGCCCAGAGAGAGCAGTTTCCCGCTCTGTCCATCAGAGACTTAAAAGGTGGACAGAAGTGGAGGCAAAGAGCCATGAGCTCCTTAGCCTTGTTTCCTGCGGGGACTCTCAAGCAAGCCCGCTTGTCCTTGTGATGTCACACCCAGCAGGAACACATTTTCACACATTGCCCAGTTTTCAGCACTTTAAAATTTAATCAGGTTATGGGCTGTGACTACAGAGCGACAGTTTCTCTGAAACCTCTGAAAGCCATTCCTTCTTCCCAGGGAATAGAGGGGGGAAGGGAATTTTTCTCAATTGAATAATCACATTTGTTATTCCTGCGGTGTAGCGCTGGCAAATCAATATCGAATCAAATGAATATCTCTCCTCCACAGCCAAAAAAAATGAAAACTAAGACCAGGCACTGTGGTGCCATCAGTCATCTGAAAAATCTCGGGTTGCTCGGTAGCCAACAAACCGTGTGGGGAAATGAATGAGTAATGTTCTCCCATACCTTAGCAGCTATTTTGCTCAGTGCCCTTGAGCAACTCACTTAACCTCCCACTGCTCCAGTGGAGCAACAGCAGAGGTGAGCAACAGCAGATGCTTGTCATTGATCAGAAGATATACGCAGTGTGAAAATTAGCCATTACAATTTTTTTTTTTTTTTTAAATTGTCATTCCAATGTTTTTTGTTGTTTTTTGTAGACACTCATCAACTGGTCAAACTGCCACAGGTGTGGTCTGTTTTGATATGATAAAGTGTCCTGTCTATGAACTGCTTTTTGTTTACAGTGACTGCTAAAACTCACTTTTATTACAAACCATATTCTGCTTAAATCTAAGAAATCAGTGAGTAAGTCCAACTGTTTTCTGCTCAAAAAATAAATACATTGTCCACATTCAAAAGAAATACATTAAGCAGCTTATGGCTTCAGAGAAAAACAAACCTGACTCTCGTCTGATTTATTATTTCTTTTGGTTTTATTGACTCAGATTTATTTATTTATTCATTTATTTATTTTTAAAGTTCAGGCCATTGACAGTTTTTAATGTCATTTATTTCTGTTTTGTTTTCTACCGCAATCGTCCCTCAAACATTTGACAAATCTGAATTAAATGGCAGAATTTCTCCATAATAATAATAATAACACCAAAAAAAAAGGTGCTGTAGGAACTCAAAAAAATAACATCTGCATTAGTGGGTCATTTAAAGGAAAAAGGGCAGAGTGTGTGTGTGTGTTGCAAGTTTGCATTTTGAGTTTCTGTTTCAAATGTACATAATGCGTATTTATTTAATGCTGATTATTTTGTAAATGACAATATCCCTGTTGTTGCTGTGTGACTGGAGAAATTGGACAGAAAAACCCTCCTGACAATGATCAGTCCATCTCATTTGCTTGCTAAAGTTGCATTAATGAAAAAGAGTTGACCCTTAACACGGCCTCACATAGAGCATATGATTAAATAGTTCGTAAGTACTTCAGCTATCAAGACAATGGCATGAACTGGATTTCTTTTAGATTACTTTAATATAGCTCCTCTTCTTATTCTGCTCCTTTTCTTACAATTCTCTCTCCTCTTATCTCTGCAGTGCAACAATGACTATGCCCCAGTGTGTGGCTCCAACAATCAGAACTACCAGAACGAGTGTTTCCTGCGCAGAGATGCCTGCAAGCAACAGTCTGAAGTACTTATTATGTCAGAAGGGGCCTGTCCTGCCGGTGAGTACATTTACATTATAGGCCTACACAGATATATACACAAGCAAACACACACACATGCGCACACACACACATGGAGGAGCAGCACACATTGAACACATATCCAAACACTGTGTGTGAATATAAAATACTGAGACCACAGAGCTAATAATAGAGGTAACACACACATTTGCTGCACAGATGTCAAGCAAGTAAAGGACACGATGCAAATGTAGAGTGAGGCTGGTAGAAATCTGAACTAATCCAGTTTCTACACTGTATATAGAGCAGCACAATTTCCAGGCCCAGTTATGATAATCATCAATATATGCAAATATGTCTAGTGGGTGGGATTCAGTAATTAATTAGAGTGATGCATTACTTCAAAGGCATTAAAAGGTATGATGAAAAAATTGCCAGCGGTGACGGACTGATGTAATTTTCCAAAGTTTAATGTAACAAGCGCAACTACAATGACAGTGACAAGTGTTCTCATGGAGCAGATGAAGATTTCATCATAGCAAACACAGGAAAGTGAAGTGAAGACGGCGTTTGGCCAAAAGGCCTGTTGAGTGTGAAACAAGTTAATTATAGTTTCTCAAATTTAAATCATACGTGTTAGACATAAAGTAAGAGAAGGTGTCAGCTGTGACCTTTTCGTTATGTAATGTTTAAATAATGTCAAAAGGAATGAAATGTAAATAATTCTGCTTGTGCCAAATTGTCACAGGTAGTTACTGTAACACTGTTGCCAGGAGGCATGCTCAACAAAGCAGAAAATTGAATGACTGAATCACACATCATCTTGATGGCCATTTCATTTTTCCTGGTTTGTGAAGATATACTGTATATATTTTAGAGTACCTGCAGAAATGCTCTAAAGGGTCCAGTGAACATGCATGTAGTTTTTACAAATACTGTATGACTAACTTCCATGGGGCAAATATATGTACACATATTTTATTTTTTTCTTATATTTCCTTTTTGGGACATTTTATAGTGGATGAGAGGGGATGACATGCAGCAAAGGGCCTGAGCCACAGATACAGGTCTACATAGAAGATACGGCTTTACAGACATTACAAATGGTATGAAATGGTCAACACTTCCTGTCTCTGAGGAGGGTGCGGTGTTGATGGCTTGTTCATGTCAAAAATAGATACATTGCACCTGATTTTGCCACTCCCCTTTGTCCACTAGTTTCACGTCTGGTCAACCGGGTACAAGATCATATCTAATATTACTATATATCTAATAATACTCTGTTTCCCCCAAAAAACAGGTAAATGATAATAACAATAATAAGGTCACTCAAAAATGATGGTTTCACCCATGGTTTTCAGTCCCTCTAAGTTTCAGCTGTTTGAAAGCAACGTCTGCAGCAGTGAAACCAGACCAGAAAGGACAGAGAAAAGAGAGATCTGTGTTGCGAGATATTGAGAGTGTTTTGCTGAGACAGGCCTCAAACTAAGTTAATTTTCTCCTGATCTGTCTGAAAAATGCCATTTTGATATCACAATGTTCTGAAGATCTGTGGCTTGTGAAAAATGAATCCAATATTTATTTCGGTGACTATCGGGCAAAAGAATCTGTGACAATCTGTGATCGCATTCACTACTCCCATTGGAGTGAATAGACTCAGACCTGGTGCTGGTCTCCTAAAGGGATGGGGAGGTGGAGAAAACCGTGTGACATGGTCAGGAAATGTTAGTGAGCAGTCTCCTTTCTCAATAGTCTCTGACTAAACTGACATGGTGATGAAACACAAGTTGCATTGTCACTGTCTGTTAGCCGTTACTGAAAAGACCCAGTCAGGAAGCGAGGCAGGTATGAGTCTCAGTTTTAAGGTCCGCCTGGGTGGAGTTGAGGAATGTGACCAAATTAACAGACATGAGCAAGACTCAGTTGGTGAAGACTCAGAGGTTCGAAATATCGACTTTAGTCAGCTTCCCCACCGCTTAGCTCCACACTGAAGTATTTCCACAAACTGACTGACTTTGGTGATCCTCTGACTTTGACCTCTAGCCCTGCCACCAATAGGTCAAACTTTTAAATTGTCCAATATGCAGTGTGTGGCTGCTGAATCAGCACACACGAGTCACAGTCTGACAAATTATAACATTATGATAATACAGCCCACGTTGGCCTGCACAGGAACTGATCCAAATATTTATCCCTTACACCACACATACACACCGAAAAAACAGCAGCAAGCAGCAAAAACAGCAGCAAGCGAGAAACACACAACACAGAAATATCCAATTTTCCCCACAGTGGATACACAAATACAAATACACGCTAATTTACAGCATATATTCAATAAACAGATCAAACCAATCCTAAAGCCAGCGTCTCAGTTTTTTTTTTTTAACTCATTGTCAATATATGCAAGCTTTGTGCTTAGTCGGACTTTTTTTGTTGTTGTTTGTTTTGTTTCTCCAAAACGAGTCAGAGTGACCCTCGCCGTAATGTACTATCTTTGTGCTATGTCGCGGGAAAACCGGGTTTTACCTGGTGTCGATCCAGTGGAGGCAGAAGCTGCGGGAATTAATGACCGGGGTGGTAAGGACTTGTGCTGGAGTCAGGTCCCGGCGCGATGAGATGAGATCCGGCCTTAATGGACGGCAGCCTAAAACAAACGGCGGACTTTTTACACGCTGCCAGAGGCTCCCACGGAAGTCGGCAGGTTAGCGGCAGCTAATCCACTGCAGGTGTGTGCGTCGGCTCGGGAGTGGGCGCCATATTGTTTTTTTTTTTTTTTATGTTTTTTTTTTTTTTTAATCCGCCATTCACCGTCTCGGGTTGTGGGAGTGTGAGGCAGGAGGAGGTAAATTCATGCTTTGTTTAAAGGCCAACAAAACAACCAAAACCTCTATAGTGTGTAGTTAATGCTAACACACTAAGCTGTATGTTAGCATGAAAAGTTACTGATGTCACGTTGGTTGTGCATCTCCATGGAGACCACAGGAAACTGGCCATCTTGGTTACTTGTGTTTCTTCCTGTTTTAATGCTAATAGCAAATGTAACAAATTTATTTTGTTAAATAACAAAGCCATCTCCAGCGCAAACACTCCTCTGACCAGAGGAACATCAGCACAGCTAGTTTGTCTATATGATGACGGTATTGTGTGTCTAGTCAATAGCGTGTTATGAGAGCAAACTCACAAATTTGTGTTGTCTTAGCAAAGCCAGATCCAGTTTATCGCTGCACATCACAAAGACTGTAAACACAGTCAACTCAGGATGTGAGAGTGTGTGTCACGGCCGGAAAGATGTACAACAAATCCAAGTGCACACAACAGCAATCAATAGGTGAAGCACCACAGTGACCTATGACACCTGAGGCAAAGAAACACTGCAGCTCGGTGAGTGTGATGCATAAATCCTGCTTTATTATGGTTGTCGTAGAAGTAGATATTGACTTGGCTGACTGAGTTCAGTTATAGTTAAATCTGGTGTAATTCTTTAGTATTTGTGCAAGTCCATATCTTCAGAATATGATTAAACAATTCTTTAGTGCAGTGGTCATGGCACAAGCAGGATAATAACTTTGCTTTAACAAAAAACAGAGGCAAACCCCCTCTGCTCCATGTCAAGGAGTGATTAGGTTCTGACTTGTTTTTATCTTATTATATTTTTCAGGCATTGTTTGCTGTAGATTATCCCTAATATAGAGGGAATGCCCTTTTTTAGGAGTATTGCTTCCATATCTGTACTCTCTCCCTTAATGACATTGCCTATTGTTTTCATCTTACCATTGGCTGTAAGGAGAACACGGCACTTGCTGCAATTATCTAACATAATTGGGATTGCTGTTTTCTGATATAGTTTGGTGTTTAAGCTTCTGAGTGGGCGTCTTCTCTCTGAAAAGGTCAGGCACTTCATCAGGCACGTTGCGGAGAGACCAGTAGTGGTACTCGCAGTGCGCAGTAAAGATTGTTGGTCATAAAAGGTTCGTGAATAGGTTTTATTAACCTACTCTGTAGGTATTAGAAGAAATAAGATCCTCATACATCTATATTTCCATCTCAATGAATGGACATGCTGCTTTAATTAAGATCAATGTACAACATTTGTATATACACCCAGCCTGCTTTGATGGTACATTAACTGCAATGCATGTTTATTTAACAACAGTGAAAAATATTCTATACACATACAAAAGAAGGCTGTGTGTTTTTATTTATCAGAATACGTAATCAGGTTTGGACAGTGTAATGTGTATAATACTAAAAAGACACAAGCTTTGACAAAGGAATCTACCCATTACTGAGTCATGTTGTGAATAATGTGCTTAGTTGTGAATGAGTGGATCCACAGGCACGGAGATGTTGGCTGTTCTTTAGCCATATGTGAATCACTGCTTAAGCCAAGATAGCACTGCTGGCTCAACTCGAGCAGGCGCTGACTCAGTTCCCCCCACTGACAGGCAGTCGGCAGAAGTCCATTAAAGGGCTCTTGAATGGGTTCGGCTCAGTAGAGGGAACATGTAGAGATTGAGGTGGAAATGTTACTGCAGTAACAGTAGTGGTGTCTGTGTGCCAGTCAGCAGGGCCGTGCACAGTCACATGAAATGCCCAGCCTCTCTCTAAATCGCTTGTTTGCGGGTTGTTTGTGTGTGTTTATGTGTGTGTGTGTGTGTTAGGGAGCTTCTTTTCAAGACATGTGATAGTCTAAGCCAGTGTGTGTGATATGGATTTGTGTATCTTTTTAGAGAGGAAGAGATAAAGACCCCTTTCTTCCATGTAACAAGCAGGACTTTTGAGAGCGTAATGCAGGATTCAGACAAGGACGTGGTGTGTGGTGTGGTCCTGACAAACACACTGTGACCGTGGTTCTTTAGACTCTCTTGTTCAGTCACACTCAGATGTACACTTTATGTTAGATTTCATCCAGAACAAGGCCGTAAACGGCTCCCTCTCTGTGGTAATTCAGTGTTAATTTTTTTTCTAATTATAGCACAGTGGTGTTAATCTAACAGGCCATGTGTTACCATCACCTGTAAATGGTGCAATAAGTGATATGTTCATTGTGAATGAAAGAAAAGAAAATTAATTAAACTTCTCATTGAGAAGCTGAGTTCTGTTCATCTCCTGGTCTGAAATTATGGTCTTGATAGAATAAACTGGGGGGAAAACAGCATCAGTAGGCGCGTACAACAAGACTAAATTACTGCAAGACACAAGTACTGGAATCATGGATCTCACAAACATAGCCTTTCTGAAGTCAGTGTCACAGATGCTTGTTGTTTGTTTGTTTGAAAGGTAAACTGTGAGCCTGGTGCGTGGGAGCCTTTCTTATATAACCCAAGTGTTACACCCAAACCTTGCATGTGGGAAAGTGTGGCAGGCAGCTACTTCTGAAGTGTTTCCTTTCTGTTCTCTCTCTTCACCACTCAGCCATTTAGCTGATACTCAAAGCTATGCTTCCTTAAACTGTGCAGCTGTGGAATATGCTAAAATACCTTGAAGAGGAGCAAGTAATAGTAAGAGTCAAAACTATTTTGCACAATCTGAGCATTTACTGCAACAAAGCATTTTCTCTTTCTTTCTATTGTTCTCTCTCTCTCTCTCTCTCTCTCTCCCTCTCTCTCTCTTTCCATTTCCATCTTTCAAAATCCCATTAGCAGCAACAGTACACAGTGTAATAGATATATGTCAGCTCGCCAGTGCCAGCACTTGTTTCCCCTGCTGGGATGAGAGATATCACGAAACAGACATCTCCGGAGGGAAACCTTGGTGAAAGAAAATCTAGATGCAGTGTTCATAATGTAACTCGAACTCTCCAATCCTCATATTAGTGGATCATTGTCAAAAACAACAACAACAAAAAACTGCAAGCCTTGCCTTGATGTTATTGAGAAAACAGTCTTGTCTCTGCACCTATTTCATTGCTTTTCTTTTGATCATGGTCTTCATCAGCAGATGGAGGTCACAGACGTGTGGAGTTGTAAAGCAGAAGCTCCAGTTTCATTTAAATTATTCATTTGATTATTTTAGATCACTTTAAGAATAATAAAACAAGTCAGACTTTTGAGACATAAACCTGCATTGATTGTTTGTTTTTTTTTGTTTCTTATTTTGGAGACTTTTGTTCAATGGACAAATATGCACCTGAGAGAACAAAGCATATACAAATATACAAAACAAACAAAGTCAGGAAACATCTTGTATTGTGAATTTGACAACAAATGTATTTCAAGTACTCAGAACACAACCAAATACACAAATGCACTGCAAATTGTCACAATGAAAATACATCCATGTGTACTTGTTGTTTAATGCTATTAACTTCAAAAGTGACAAATCATTGAACAACTAGTGTGTCCGAGCCCAGTCCACCAATATTTTGTGTCCCCTTGAAACACTTCCATTGTGTTGTGTGGTATTTGCAGAGCATCCCATGTACTTGGTTGGGTATTGAAATATCTGCTGCACGTGTTGTCAAATTGCTAAAGATGTTTCCTAAATTTTTTTGTATTTTGTCTGTTTCCTTGAGTTGCAGTGTGTTGAGCTCTCAGTGCCACTGAATACAAATCTAAAACAGAACAATGACTTGTTTTTACCTCTTCAAGTTGAAGATGTGTTCACAAATATTGCATCCAACAGTTGTGTTTGTGTTGTATTTCTAGTCAATTTCTGGTTAATTTTCCTTTTAGTCTGCATAGAAACTTTATGACAACTGGGCAAAACCCCATCTGCTGTTAAAGCTCATGTGATAAAGCCAAAAGCCATAAAGAGCAGCAGTCAGGGTAGATTGTTTTCTCAGCTACTGTCAAGTTCAAGAATTAAATCCTAACTTTACAGATTCTGAAATTCATTTCAGAATCTGAAATGAATGAATGTTGTTGTTTTCAGAGAACAACTTGGATGTTCCCCAGAATTTTCCATAGATGATCTAATTTTTAAAATTAGAAAATGTCATGGTTGATTTTCAGACCTATATATCAGCATTTGAACACAGCAGCCAGTGGCGTCCACACCAGCCATGTTACGACCACTACTTTCTTCTGGAATTGGAGCAATAATGCCAATACTTGGCAGACCTGCAGGATCATGTGGTCTCATTAACCCTCTTGGCTCCTGAGGCCAAAGGGCCAGACGTTAGAGTCTGCTGTCATTCCAAACAGAGAACAGGAGGCCTGCTGAGTTGCCAGTTTCATGCTAAGTGACGGCACTGAGGCATAGACAAACAGGATTTGATCCCGTTGCCATCCAGGAAAAGCATCTTATAATGGCTGCTGTGAAAAAGTGTGCATAACACGCACAATATTATATCACAGAGGTCTAGGTTTGTGACATAATGTGGATTATTTTAGCCCATTACTGAATTTTTCAGTGCCTCATCTGTCAGACGACAAAGCAAATTTACACTTCTTTAATTCCGGTCCATTCCAGTCTTTATTACCTTCATGTCCTGAGAGATAAGGAAGTTCTGATTTAGAGGTTGATAAGAGGAAGAGCTATCAGTGGTACAAAGCCAGTGAAAGTTGATTAGCACAAGATGGTACCACTTTCCTATCACATCAAATGCAAGCCCAGCGCAGTGAGGAGCAGTTAAGCATCAGCTTAGCAAAGCGAAACAAACCAAGCAGCCTATTTTCCCCAAAGGAGAGAGTTAAGCTCAGGCAAGTGCTCACATAGCATTTTCCAACTCAGTTCACAAAGTGAACAATAAACTTTCCAGGAAGTCGTTAAACGGGAAGGTGGCAGAGGGTTTAATTGACACAATGTTAAAATGTTGATGACATGTTTAAACACTGTTTTGTGTGAATGCAGTGCCTGAGCACTGACAGATGACACCAGCCATATGTTTGGCTGATGACTTAACAAGCACAATGTGGGTTTTCAGTAGGCCAGGAGCTGAATGAGAGTCAGCAGTACATTATCAGAGGGGTGCGATGCAGAAATCCATCCTGGTGACAATGATGCAGTACGGTTTAAGGATCTCATACAGTACAGGCTATTAATTTGCCACTTCAACTGGTGTATTGATTAATGATAACTAATATGTGTATCTTATGAAGCAGATATTTGAAAAATCAGTATTATATATGCGCGTCACAAATATTTCATAATTAAAGTAGTTTCCCAATCAGCTTCTTACTATGAGTGAAGAGTTCACACAACACGGCTTTAGTTTTTCCACATGAAGTATGCAAGTGTTGTGTATGTGTTTTTCTCTTTGCTCTTCTCAGAGTAGTTGGAAGAAGGCAATGTCACGGTCACACACTTCCTTGGGATCTGGCAACAGTTGAATCAAAACCACAACAGTTGTGTGGTGGTTTGTTTGCAGGCAACTGGAAATCAAATCTGGTTAAACCACATTTCCACAGCCCTGATGAAGCAGATTAGTTTCAGTGTTAAACTCTTGATAAATAACACTCAGTGTAAGTGTTGCTTTACTGGTGATGAGACTCTGAAGTTGTAGAGGAAAAAGATAAGGAACAAATTTTTTTAAACTTTAACTTAGATTAAGGGCATCATTGTGGTTATAAATTTGAAATACGAGATTAAAGGAACTGCTTGTAAGTTTTGCCATTGCTACATACCCAGCATTTACATTAACAACTGTTTAGTTTAGAAGAATCGTTGCTGGTTCAGCATCAAACATCAAAAGCTACACCAATGACAAAACTGTTGTCGCTATCACGTCTTATTCTCTACTGAAGCTAACATGCTAAATAACACTGCTCGGTGAGAATTTTATAACCTGTTGTCTTGTGAAGACAATGATGCCAAAGCTCTTGTCAAGCGACAGATGACCACCCCTCATTTCCAACAGTAAAGCACATTTTGCGGCAGAGGAAATGCACAATTAAGCCCATTAACAATAAGGAAAGATTGGTTATGATGAATGAAAATAGCAGTCTGTGAGGAGATATTTTTTTTCTTGAAATTTTTGACATGCTATCTACCCCTCAATCTCCATACCCTCACTGTCCACTTTGCTACATAAAGGCTGCACTCCCTTCATTTCCACTGGATGTAATTTGTCTCATGCAGAATCATCTAATATGGATGCAATTTCTAGGCACACAGAGCTGTTTGAACCTGAAAACTACTTTCTAATGGCAATCAGGGAGGAATTATGACTACAGCAATTCTGGCAAACCATAGATACCGTATATAATGATGACCGGTAGAGTCAACTCTTCCGGGCCATCTGGTCTATTTAGGAAGACATTTGGTCAGTAACATAGTAAAGGTTCTTGCCGAATCCCGGCATCCAGCAACCTCTGTGGTCAGTAGATTAAAAGCCCCGTTTCCTGCTGAGCTGATGTGATGTTCCTTTCATGTGTTGCTTTGATGGAACATCATTTCAAAGGTGTAAAAAATCTTGCTCTGGATTGCCCAGACAGCTCCTGGAGCCTTAAAAGCAACTAATATTAAAGACTTTTTTTTTTTTTATGGAAATCAGATTCAGAATTGAACATCAGATTTGAAGATGCCACAGCTCACAAACTGTAAGGAAATAAACACAATCTGTCTCTCAGTGCTGTTGGAAATATTGCAAAATGTGCTTGTTTGCATGTTTGTGCCAGTCTATTTGTAGCCCAGCACATATGTGCATTTACATGTTGAGCATGTTGAGGATCTGAAGTTTCTGTACAAAGAGTGAAGGGGTTCCACCAGGCGACCTCGTCTGTGCCACAGACAGAAAAATCCACTACAAGTGTTCATCGGAAAGACAGCAGGTTGGAATATGAGCATTGTTTTTACAAGGACCCACAAGTACTTTTATAGACAACACTGGTTGCCATGCACAGTGTCTGCATACAGCCACATCCCCTGCTCCTCACAGTAGAAGGCCAAAAAGTGTGTTCATGCACAAGGCACTAATATATGTATTTTTATGTGTGCGGAGTTCAGTCTAGCCTCTGATGTAAGCAGCAATGTCCCCTATTGTAGGGGACAAGAGTCTCAGATTGTCTCTTCTGATTGGCTAAATGACCTGTTGTTCATAGAGGTCCAGAAAAAATAGCCTTAGAGATTCTTGAAACCACAAAAATACCTTTATATGGATATCAACTCTTCTAATAAAACACTGAAGAAGAGTAAAATATTGGACCTATAAGACCTTTAATCAAGTGTTTTCAAAACCAAATAACTAAATCACTTCAGTCATTTGTCTAAGGAGGATTTTTTTCCCCTTTTTGGCAGTTCTCCTGTGCTTCCTCACTCACTCTCCAGTGCCTTCCACAAAATAAAATCATGTGGTAGGTAAAGCAGGTTAAGAGAAAGCTTATGCCCATCTCCCTTGCCATTTTGTTCTATTTTCTAATGCCAGTCTTACTCTCCTCACCATCTGGCCTTGCACATATACTAAAGGTTTTTATTGATCTCCCATGAACCCCTTCTGACTTCAGCCTGATCCTTCGAGCTAAGCCTTTTCATGAAACACTGCACATTCAGTGTCCCACATGTTCCAAGGTCACTTGGAAACTCTGCAGAGGAGGGAAAGACAGTGGAGCATCAGTTTTTGTGGGCAGTGTGTATATGTATATTTTCTGACTGTGGAGTTTTCTTGTATGAAAAAAAAAAAAAGTTTTTATTTACATTCAGTGTTAGTCACCAAAATGCACTGTGTGTATCTTTGAGGTGAAACGAAGACCTTGAAGACACAGAAGTGGGCAGGTGGCTGCGCAGGACACTAAAACAAAACCAGATAGTATTTCTGCTGTGGGAGTTTAATTCCCTACTCTTCCATTCATTAAGCTGCGGCTACACCAAAAGTAGCTTCTGCTTTATTTCACAGAAAAATTGGATGATGCACATTAGTTTCAAACTGATGTTGCTGCATTCATCTCGTGCCGAGTTCAGTCTGCGTGAATTTGAAATGCACCAGTGAAACTTGTGACAGAAATCTGACCTGTTCAGACAGTTTGAGGAAGGTTGACCTCCTGCTCAGGGTCAATTTATAGTCTGTTTTGATGAGCCTTGTTTTTATGACTGCATGCTTTAATAACACAAGAGGCTGAGTAGGCTTATTGTTGCACACTCGCTTTACTTTGGATTACATGTTTCCTTAGCAACAGTACTCTTAAGATACGCTGGATTTTGTTTGTGTATGTTGTCTTTTTTTACAACCTCCTCAGTTGTTTCTTAAAACCTTTTTTTATTGATTTTTAATGGGAGGAGCAGACTGTTTCATTGAGATGTGGCTCTGTAATACATAGCTGTTTATTTTCATAGCACTGATGTGACCTCCTTACCAGACTTGTTTAATGCTTGTGTGTACTTCCATCAAATAATATCTTATATATAATACAAATAAAATAGTTATTTTGTAACAATTATACCAATAACACATCACAATCACATAATTAAAGTCTAAGCCTTTGACCAGAACATTGTAAAATACTTCTTCTAATTACATTTATTTACAATGGCAATAAGTTTATTTGTACATATTTAGCAAGATGCAAATACATTGATACTGGACATATCAGTGAAATATTTACACTGCACTTGGTGTAAAGGCTAAAGAAAGATCCTGGACTAGTTTAATACAGAAAAAAGTCCAACCTGTTTATTTAAATCTAACCAAAGCCACCATCTTTCCCTCACCTTGCTCAAAGTGCTTTAGTTGGGGTTTAGGGACTGTGGATCAGGTCTGGCTTGACTGTGGCCAACTCTCTTGTTTCAGAACGATGAGTCTCATCTGTTCACACAGGATCCATTTCCCCCTCAGTTAGCTGCACTATAATACTGCTTTCAGCACCTGGTACTTGTGCTAACACTTCCCCATCTGCATTGGGACTCCATCTAGAGTCAGACTAATGGCAGTCAGGGGGGTTGTAATGATGACTTTGGCCTTTAGACATTTACTGTACATTTTATTGACAGTGCTTTATGTGCATAAATGATAAATGATCTGATTGATTTTTAAAGCTATTATGTGTAGAATCATTATGTTGTTTGTAGAAAAATGTGAGTGGTGAAAGGTGGTACAGTCTACATGTTGTACATGTTTATGAGTGTCTTCAGACCCTCTGTGGGTTCGGAGGCAAAGTCTACTCCAACCTCTTCTACACACAGTGGCTATCACCAAATCACAGGACTGAGGTTAATCATTGAAAAGTAATTGAGTAGTTAGATGTGGTGGTTTCTCTGCTAAGATACTGGACACAAACACACAAATGAATACACAGACATTGATCAAGAAAAAGATTATTGTTGATCAATAAGGGGATAAGGCTCACACAAGGTATCGTCATTCCTCGTTTCAATTATACAGAGTGAGGATAACCCTTTTATAGGACAAGAAGAAGGCACGAAGAATTGAACACAGACTGGTTAAAATGCTTATCAGCTCATGTTTGCATCCAATAGCGAACAACCACAATGTGTCCCTAAAAACAAAACACCTCAAGTTGTGTAAAGACTTAACCCTGACTCAGCTCCTCAACCTCACTCACAACCGCTTTAAACAATCATTGGATGAAGATCACTGGGATTCTTCAACACAGTTATTACTAATGATACAGTGTGAAAGTGGAAACTTGTCACTGGATGAGAGGTCAACTAATTACATTTTGGTATTAAAAATAAGGTCCGTGTAAAAATCATATTGTGTTTATTTTGGCAGATATTGTGATCATGAATTCTTTTGTAAGGGCTGTTTTTCCCTGAAAAAAATCAAAAAAATTCTGTGATTTGTACCAAACAAACAGGCTCCTTTACGTTTGGAGAGTATGATTTGTTTGGCCGGGCATCTCTGTAGCACCACAACTCTTATGGTGCTAACAATGCACAACAATGTGATGACACAGTTTTAATCAAAAAATTTAGCCTGTGATTCAGTTATTGCACTTGGCCATATTGCGATTTTTTTTTTTTATGATTAATTGTTGTGTTTATTAGAAATGTTAAACCAACCATTTGCTCTTCTATTATTACGTTGACACTTTAGCTGTTAAATAGACAAAATAAAAAAGTAAAAAACAACGTAAAAAATACTGGTTTGACACCAGGTTTGAAAATAAAAGTGCTACTTAATTAACCTATTTCAATTAAGTTAGCTACAGCTGCACTAATAAGCGACTGAATTATTTAATGGCCGTTTGAAAAATATGAAAAAAATAAGAGAAAAATTTTTTTTTTTTTAAATTTGCCCCTAATTCAATTAAAGTTTCAGTCTCAAGTCAGTTCCACCTCGCTGCTGATATTCAGGCTTTGACTGGTTGCTTTGAGAGTTACTTCCCCCTGACCGTCTGCTGCACTGACCTCAAAGAACCATCACTCTGCAGACACGTTTTTGTCCCAGAAGAAAAGTATTTTATTGAACCAGCGCTTATGTCATGAAAGTATCAGTATCAGGACAGCTCGCTGGTCAGACTCAATTTGTTCTAGAGGCAAGGCCCCAATACTCTAGACAGTGTGTGTACCTCCACTTATAAAACCCTCTCACTTGGGTATTCCTATGGAGCTGAGCTATTATCCCCCCTCCCCACCCACCCAAGTCTTCTGAGACCCTGCGTGATCTCCGGGCCTGTGCATTTTAGCGGCTTGCTCTATGCCGCAGCTCAAGTTACATGGCGGCTGTTTCTTCAAAGTGCTCATCAGTATCCCTTTCACAACTGTAATGTCAAACAATTCAGTAAGCTCCGACTTTCAGGGGGAAAGCCATGGAGAAGGAGTCACTGAGACACAAACACACTGACAGCTGGAAACAGAAAACATTCCCACAGCCGCACCGTGGAAAGGTCCACAGTCGGTGATGTTGTGATCAATGTGCTGTTGCAGAATGGGTGGAGGGGGGGCTGTCACCCCCTTCTCTGTTTTTATAAATCTGACTTCCAGTATCACCTTCTGAATTATCTTAGGAGAAATCACATCTCGCTCAAACACACACACACACACACACACACACCCAGAGACACACTCACAAGTACACATCCAAATAGGCCCAGACACACACTTCTATATGCAGACACACTTATTCAGCTAATGTCTGTGACTGTGAGCCTCTGGTTAATAAATGTGTTTGTTCTCATCTGCAGATGCCGGCTCAGGATCAGGAGATGATGGTAAGATTATTCACCTCCTCTTCCTCCTCCTCTTCCTCTCTTTACTGCCACATGTGCTGCTTTTTCATAGATTTCTCTGTGCTCATTGTTGTCATCCACTGAAGCTTTATTTTGCACCACACAGCTGTGCAATAAACTGACATTAGAGGAAACTCAATTAGAGGATCTTCCAGTCTGCATTGTTGAACAAACAGGTTTAACTTTAAATGTACTTTAACTTCCATAATGAACTTAAGGCTGAACATTAGACTGAAAGGACGCCCATGCTGATGGCTGCTTCTGTTATTTTGTCCACTCCATTCACATCAACAACCTCAATCACAGAAACACATCTCGCGCTTCAGCAGCACCAGAAACTACATTGCTCCAAAATGATCATCCAGTTGAGTCAACATCTCTGTGCAGTGTCTGCATCAGTTTCAAGCCAGGTGTACCTAATAAACTGACAACTGTCTTGTTTGCTGCTTGATTCTGCTGCCTCAAAGTGGCCGATTAAATTCACCCACATACGCACAAGAAACTGGCAACCATCAGCTTTTTAATTTGAACATTGTGCCGCACGTTATGATCACAAACAAGCTGCAACAGAGAAACCTGTGTCTGTCTCGCGCCGACAACATTAATATGCCCTAGTTGTGTGAATTAAATTTGAAACAGCAAAACTTTTTTTTCTTAGTTAGCTTTGTAAAAATCTGCCGCTGTGTACATTTCCTTGTGTTCATTATTTTTGTCAAAGTTACTTCTACCTTTGTGCTGTGATTGCAGAGAGCATTTACAAAGAAAAGGAAAAAAGCATCAGTCAAATGATCTTGATTGCATCATAAAAGGAGAGTTTTGAAATTTTTTGCTCACAGCGCCTGCAGTGAATGATAATGCAAATTTTGAAAGAAATTCTGAATAATAAGATAAATGTTATTGATTTTTCTACTTGAGTCATTTACAAGTCTCTGAGAGATCATTTCATCACTGTTATGGGCTGAAAGGCATTAAAAAACAGTTTGACATATTTTAAAACATTTGTATTTTGTGCTTTTTACTTGATCCCTGATCTCTAACTAATTAACTTTACCAAAAGTACAAATTCGCATACATAACACATGTGGACTGTCCTACTGAAAAGACTGTCTTCGAAAAAGATGGCATGTGTCCTCTTCAGCTGGTACGGTTTCTCCCTCTCACACTGCTCAGTCAAAGGGAGTAACAGGGGCTGTACTCTCCGAATGAGCATGTGGACAACATCGCAATTAATAAACACTGGAGCTGAGGGAAGACCTGGGTTTGGAGGGGGGTGATAAGTATGAGTGAATTTGTTGTAATAAGATGGAAAAGAGCTGAGGGCTATGAGTGACTTTTTATGAATAACTTTTCTGAGTAACTAATCATGAAAAACCTCCAGCTGATTAATAATGTGTCATTCAACTAAGACTCTAATTTGTTGCCTAATTGACTAACAAGGCGCGGCTCTAATGTCAGCGCAGACAGCACACAGACAGTAGTCGGGCTCGTCTGTCAGTTCATGTTTGTATTGCGTGCATATATTTACACTCATGCATCTCATCCATCTCGCATCTATCTGCCCTCCTGTGAGTTTACCCATGCAGTTCCTTTATTAACTCTCACGCACGGAGCTTCACCCAGCATATATCAGGGAGAGATTGGAAAAGAGATTAGTCCCCCCCCCACAAAAAAAAAAAAAAAAAAAGATGGCAGACAGATGAACGAGCGGAAATGAAACTGGTGCTAGGTCAACCAGAGTGAGTGAGAGAGGGGGAGAAGGAGAGGGTGGACAAAGAAATGGCCTGAGGAAAGTCGCAAAATAGATAAGAGGAGGAACTGAGGAAACAGATGGCGAGTGATACAGAGATGGAGGGAGAGAAGGAGGGCACACATCGATAAGAAACAGAAACAAAATGAAACATACATTTTAATGTATGTCCTCTGAACGCAGTACTCTGAATGTTTACCCTGCTTTACATTAAACTTAATTATCTGAAGAGGGCTGTCCTTGTCCCTGGGCTAAGAGGCATACCCTGAACTTGCATGGCAAGGAATAAAATATCTGACATTTTCTTTTTATTACATCGAGTAATGTCATATGTCAGGTTGTATAGCGGACAAGGACCATACTCCCCAAGCGTCTCAGCATTTTATTACAAAACACCTGAATAAATTCCCTGCAACTGCAGAGAAACAAAGCATTTGCCTGGTCTCTCTTATATAAATGCTCTCTTGCCTTCAAAGGGCTCTATCTGGCCCAGATCAAAAGCAGCAAGGCAGAGAACATAATGTAGAGCTGAAAAATTAATCGACATATCATTGAAATCGCATTGAGGTTAAATGCCAAAATATCAAAATTTCATTCCAATAAAGTTAAAGTCACAACAGACCATAAATGCATTGTGGTGCTACAGAGACACTGAGTCATATCCAGATGTAAGGGAACATGCGGAAACAACAGAAAAGACCCAGCAAAATCTAATTATCTTTATTATTATATTTTTTATATGAATATGAAATGAAAAATGTATAATTCCTCCTGAAACAGTGACTTATATCGCAACTACCAAAAATATTTTTTATTCATTCAGGCCTAAAAGTTTTCTAAACACTGGAGTAAACTGTGTCCTTGTTTTCTTTAGAATTACGTGACAATGTTAGCATATTCAGCTAACCAGCTCGCGCCCTACAGTTGAAACCTACTACTTTAGTCGATGGGGTACATTTACGTTACATTACAAATAAGCTGCTATCAGAGTGTAGACTAAGCTTGGTCTGAGATAGTAGGGATGTACAATACCACTGATTTATTTTCCAATCTGATACCAAGTGGCTGTATCACTATTGTACCAATACTTTGCATAAAATACACCAAAAACCGAGGAATAAACAGGTTCCTTGCTATTTTACATAGTGACCTGTTAGTCAAATTGAAATTAATTAAATGCCAGTGAAGTATATATTGAAATAAATAAATGCTATAATACATGCATTAATGAGACAGTCTGCCAGCTGTTAGTCAAAACAAATGAGACTGGGTCAGTAACATCATTGCCTGTATAGAGGCTTACATTTAGTGAGGTATGGTTTGCTGCCAGCAAAGTAAATTATTTCAAATGGAAGCGCAAGTATCATTAAAATACAGAGTATTGGCAATAAAACAGGCATTGCAGGATCCTGGGCTTTGAAAATAATAATATTACAGGTGTGAAATATTTTATTGAACTGAATAAATTTCACTCCAAGCTAAACTCAAAAGTTGCAGCACTAATCATCATTTTTTAATTTATTTATTTCAGATATTTATATTTATCTCATAAATATAACTGGAATATTTGTTTATATCACTTTGAAAGAAATGTAATTCAGCAGCTTTAAGATTTTGGGGAACTTCAGTTGTTTGAACATCAACATACAAAGCGATACTTCCCCAATGTTAGTGACAGACAAACAAAGACAAAGCTACAAAGATAGTGGATGCCACTGCCACAGGACTCTGACTGAAGTCTGTCTGGCTCAAGCACCACCTCTCCTCTTCATCATCACCTCATCATATTCACTATTGTGATTAAATGTCAGATGCTTAACGAGGTTTGGGATGTTGCCACAGTGCCTCACAGTCCTCCCACACACATCACACACGGCGTCGCCGCTGCTCTGAGAACTGAAAAAGTTCTGCTCTGGACCACATGTAGGGTCAGTCATCATCAATGTCAGCACTCTGCTCAATGGCTCACGCTCTCATGGAGGCATAGTTTGTGTGTGTCCCTGTTGAAGATAAAAATGCCATGACGCACCCATGGATGAAGGCATATTGTCCTCTCTGGATAAATGCAGTTTCTTCATGGCGCTTGCCTGGCTTATCAAGAGGATGCCAACCTTTGCACAATGTCATGTGTTTTTTCATTGAGTGCATATTTAAGATCCTTTCACTGCGTTGGGATTGTAGAACAGTCAAAGTCAGCAGGCAGTTTTCAACACTCTCATGAAGGTAACATTGGCTTAATTCTTGGCTGGCAATAACTGTTGAAATTCAACAAAACCAACACTTCAAAATAAGAGAGGGTGACAGTGAATTGTGAGTGTGTAGAAATGCTGTCTGTCCTTGTGTAATACTATGCCCTGACTCTTTGTGCCAACAGTAAAAACATTATTCACTTTAACTTTATAGCAAAAAAAAGCGTAAGAGAGAAATATAGTAATGCGTAAAATTTGAAAGTGTTTAACATTTTACCTTTTCATACTGTGGTGGGGGGAAAGTGGGCATTGACTCAGAGTCTGAAAACTGAAGCCAGTGGTGAAGTGTCTTAACATGCATGGTCTCAGACTCTAGTTTCTTATGTTGTCATTGTCTTTAGTTTCAAGTCTTCAATACAACATGATGTTCATTTTTTAAATGATGGTCCATTTAGAGGAAAATAGACCATAAAGCAGGGGATGAATTAGGGCGTGGCTACTGTGTGATAGACAGACTGTATCACGCACAATGGCCTGTCTAACAATCAGGATAGAGTACAGAGCAGGTCAGATCCACCCCTCACTGCTCCTCAGCTCCACGCTCACCTCCAAATTTGGTCTCTACTGGTTTAAAAAAACCAAACAAATTACTTACACTTACAGGGCAGTTCACAAACAAACGGGTGACATCACTGTTGGTTGCCACTGGATTTGAATTTATTGGGATTAGGGAAACATGGGAAATGTTTTTTGTGTCCTTCAAAATAAAAGCCTCCACATAATCAACTCAGGGCAGCCTTTCTCAAAGACTTGTCATGAGTGTGTGTATGTTATGCGGTGCGTTTTCAATGTCAGCAATGTCATTTCAAACTTATTATTTTAATGGCCTGTTTTGCAGTGTTGTCGGGTTTCACTGTAACCAACTGTTTGCGACAGATTTTTGCAACTGCGGGACATTTGAAGCTCATGGTCAGCCTGCACTGGGATTGTGCCAAAATTAGCTGATCCAAACTATCAAACACAGACAACTGACAAGATCATGGGGTGAGGCCTGAAAAGTGCCACAACTTTTTTCCAGCTGTCAATCTTCCTTATTCATTTTGGGGATGTTTTTGGAGTTAGATGGTTGGTGAATTTTATTTTAATGTTTAAGTGGTTGTTGCTTAGAAAGAGTTTAAGAAACACTGACCTAGGATTTTACAGGGATTTATAATGCTCTTTTCATAATATAATGTCACAACACACACCACTACAGGTGGTATAAAAGATTGGTAGTGGCACAGCAGGACCAGCAGAAATGGATAGTAATGCATCAGGCAAGGGAAGGGTGAAGAGTTTACTTTCATTATGTGCATTAAAATAGGCAGTCATCCTCTAAAAACAAGTTAGAAAGGTTTTCTCGTGAAAGCTAAATATGAATGCTCACCTTATGAGGTCTCTTGGTGATTCAGAGTGGAAGCTTGATAACTGTCCTTATTCTCAAACTGTCAGATAAATCTAACAAATCGATCATTCAGAAGGAAAAGAGACACTTAAGGAAAAATAACTCACGGGCAGAGAGGATATTCGTGCAGTATAGGAGCGAGAGGGTAGAGAAGAGGGCAAGGACAAGAGGAGGAGAAACACAAACACACCCTATAAAGATAGAATCATAGCGGAGGTCAAAATAGATGGAGAGATACAGTAGAAGAGACGGAAGGGAAGGAGGAGGGGGCCTGGCAGAGGTGGAGGAAGAGAGCTGCTGGTGTTTTATGACCAGGGGAGAAGGTTAAAGAAAGTGGTTGTAAAAGGCTGGTTGGACTCCTATTGAGGGAACCAGCAGTGGAGAGCCATCCTGGTAAAAATCAAATGTATTTTAATGGCCAATGAAAAATCTACACACATAAAACTCGGGTCAGTCGGGTAGTTGCATTTTCATTGGTTGTATAGTCTATGTGTGAATATGTGTGTGTGTGTTCAGACTTGCACACACATGCTGCGATTGCATGCACGTGTGTGCATTCATGCTTGTGAGAGTGTGCTCTCATATGTATGTGTTTTTTGTTTTTTGTTTTTTTTTTTTTATCTGATAAGTGAGAACACAAGTCAGCAGTGCAGGGAGATGCCCTTACGACATGAGTCTGGTCACATGGCCCCTTTAGTCAGAATCAGACATTTATCCAAATCAAATTGTACAGTGGAGAAATTGAATTGCACTCACATGATCATGGGAGAACAAAGGACAACCAGAGCCTTTGTATGGTTTTCAAAAATTTCTATCCAAGTGTATTTTTTAATACTATAGTCGGAGTATTTAGCCCTGCTTGCAGCTCTGTGAAGCTATAACACTCAAACCAACATGTAAGAGAAATATCAAGTTGAGTTCCAAAATTTGTGAGACTTTATGGTATTACATGTCAAAAACAATTAACAAATTGAGAATTGAGAAATGTACATATTATCATTGTTTTTTACATGTAATACCATAAAGTCTCACACATTTTGGAACTCAACTTGATATTTCTCTTACATGTTGAAATTGAGAATTGAGAAATGTACATATTATATTTGTATAGATATACTGTGTCTCATGCTGGTTAATTAGGAAACGGTTCACAAAGCAATGGGTGACATCACAGTGAGTTGCCACTTGGGAGAGAAGAACACTCAGCAACACAGAGGTTTTCACTCTCGCTCCACCTGGCAGAAGGTGGAGGCGAGGGGGAGTGACATTTCTTGTCCAAAAAGTTATCAGTCTGAAAATCTAACATCAGTGATATTATCTTTGCAGACTATGATCTCTCTGACATCAAATCTGCACACGCTATGCATAGACATAAAAACAAACACTGTTTACCACCATTCCTGTCTTTGTTTGGCGTGCTGGCATGTTAACTTTTCCTAGGAAATTATATTTTGAAGGTATTTGTTGTTTTTATTTGATGAGGAAAGGTTAAGGGATCACTAGTTCAACAAGGACTTCAACCAGGAATGTCTTCACCATGGTTGCCTGACCACGGAAAAGCTGTAAAGACATTTTGCCTTGAAGCACAAATGTCAACCACATGGTGATGCTAGAAGAAAAGTCAGCCGGATCAACGAAATCGTTAGGAAGTGTCGTCAGGGAACAGTGAAAGATTTTGTGCCAATCCATCTTGCTGATATTGACATTTCACTAGATTTTAGAAGTTTGACCTGAATGTGACACTACAAGAAGTGATAAGGGTCCATCCTCTGGGGACCATGAATGCCTAAACAATTTAAAAGCAATCCACTCATGGAAATATCTGGAAAGTGGTTGTCTGACCACTTGTAATCTACAGAGTCATGCATGAAACAGTACATAGTGTTGATCACTCTACTTCATCTTCATATAGAAGGCCTGTTAAAATGTTAGTGATTAATTAAAGTTACTGGTTAGAAAACTATCTTTTTAAAAGACTCAAATGTACTTTAGGTTTCTGCTTTCTCTGGCTTTTTCAATCCAATATTAAATGTCTACTTTTTGAAAATTGCGTGAATTAGTTGCAGATAGAACCGGCTAGGACACATAGGAGCCAGCAGGACAATCCTGCCTCAAGTCCCAAAGTCAACGACTTCAACTCTGTCATGCTCTGTGGGCTACCGGCATTGAAGTGACCTAATTTCGCTGCAGTTTCGAAGGGTACGTCTTATCTAAATTAAGTGCTTTGTCAAGGTCAAAACAGTGTCCTATAACTTATCAGAGCCATTTTTCTGTTTGAATGGTAAAAAAAAAATCAAGTCCATTATGACAGAGAGAGAGAGAGAGAGAGAGAGAATGGAGGCAGTCTAATTACCAGTATTTATGGGGCTTTCTTCCCAGTGTCTCTCAGTCTTTTCAACTACCTGATTTCTTTTGTGTGACTCTAATTATTTCCTAAGCTTTGCTTAGACCAAGCCTTTTTTTTTTAGCACCTCAGTACTATCAAAGATATGAAAATCTCCATCCTGCCATTCTGTCACCAATGATGATGTGCACAATAACAATACATCATTAGTATTTGTATATTCATGTGTACCACACCCTGTCTGCGCTCTTTATTACTTTTCTGAGTGTTGACTAATGAAAAGATAAACACTGCACTTGGCTTAATTGAAATACAATAGCCTGATTGGGGTAATTAATCTAATGATTAGACCCACAACACTATGGATTTGCAAGCACTTCATTAATTTGAATAAAGGGCGAGGCTCCACTATGGTGCAATTATGAATTCAATTTCAATTGATCTCTGTTGGCCGGTATGCAGCAATGCAGAAAAATGATTATTTGAGGTAGCGCTTCACACTGTATTGTTTTATTGACTCTTCGAACATTGTGGCACAACATATTCAATACCAAAATTCATGCTAGGATTCCCAACAGTTTACTAGTATGAGGACTGATAATAAGGCCTGAGAATAATAAAGAGCATTGTGCACTTATACTGCTCCTATATCAGTCTTTGGTAGACAGGAAGTAGACGTTGAAGCCTGTGATCAAGAGGTTACCTGGTAATCTGGTTTGAGTTTTTATTGGTAGTCAGAATAGAACAGAAATACTAGTGTGTTTCCCTGGTGATTGTTCCATCCGTCCATTTCTGCTTTAGCAGCCTCCACAATGACGAGCTGCTGCCCCAGTCACACTGCTATTGCTATGGTAACCAAGTTAGAGGTTTAGGGAAGTGAGTAATCTAATCTTCCCACTTTGTGGCATAACGATAAGGCTCGCCACTGCCAGCCCACCCGTGTCTGTGTGTGTGTGTGTCTGTGCGTGTGTGTGTGTGTGTGTGTGTGTGTGTGTGTGTGTGTGTCTGTGCGTGTCTTATTTGGTCATTCTGTGCTGCATGTCTTACTCACACACACACACACACACACACACACACACACACACACACACAGAACCTATCTAGCCAATATGTTCCACCCTAATAGGCAGGTGAAAGCCGAAGGGCAGATAGGCTTCCAGTGTTGTTGAAAAGTCTGAACCTTACTGAAGTTGACATTCTGCACCAATATCCTCAATATTAAAGGGAAGCTCTGCTTTTTGATGTGATGTTCTCGAACTAAAAAAGACATATGGAAATATTTCTGAGTGGTATTATGATCACTCCAATTACTGCAGAAATTAAGGCATTTACGCTGGAGGAGCTGCTGCCATTGGAATGAATGATGTACCATCTCAATTTATCTGTATAGCTCATTTATGCTAGTACCACAATATAAATACACATTGGACACTTGAAGTCCAGTGCCAAAGGTCAGCACCAGTGCAGAAAGCAGTGCAGAGGATAACGCAGTAGCTTACATACATCATGTTTACATGTAAATATGTAACAGCATATATTAACCGGAGAGATTCAAAGAAAATCTCCAGATAAATCATCTTTTACTCCAACCACAGTCTCAAAAACAAGGTGACATTCAGCTAAAGCAGAACAATATTTTTTGACCTTTATTGACAACAATAATTTATAAATGATTATACACAGTGCATCCACATCCCTCCCATAGCTCAAATGAAAATACAATAAATTGTCCAGGACAAATGACAGACGCTTCAAACACTAAATAGATTACAAACATATCAAGAGTGAAATGACAAAACGATGCATTTTGTAAAATGATGCACCTAAGTTTAGAATTGAATTGAGCCGTTGCTTCTACAGCTCAGCACATGAAGGACTTCTGGAGGTTTTCTGTAGTGATTGATGATTCAGAGACACTTCTATCTGCAGGATAATAACCCATAATTTACTGTGATCATGATTCCTACAAATGGCTAATGCAGCTGTAGCTCTATTAAGAATAGAGACGGTGCTGTAACAAAAGATTCCTCTGCCTAAAAGATGTAATTTGAAACACTGATATTTGAAACGCTGCAGCTTTTGTGCATGATACACATAACCCAGGTTAAGTCATGTCTCTCCCAATGAGGCTATGCTAAAAATAATGTTTTCCTAAGTCACTCTGGACAAACATCTGCCAAACATCAGGATTACATTTCACAGAATTTATATTCAGATTCACGCCGATGATGGTGAAAGACAGGCAGAGGGTCTTAGGCAGCAAGTTGCTTACACAAACAGCCCTATTTCTCAGAGTATACAGAGCATAGAGAGAATGTGAGGTTCATTATAATGCACATGAAGGCAGACACTACGTTAAGCAGATCTGCGGTCTATCCTGTGGTCTCTCAGAGCATACGTTAAGGCAGAGCACATGAGAAAGGCTCGGCCGATAAGCCTTTATTTTGGCACAGGGATAACGTTGTAATCTAGACCGAGAGGGATAGGATCTGCAAATGAGATAGAAGCAAAGTCGTTAGATCCCTTCATCCACACACATTCACTCTCCTTCCCCATCCCCTCTCCTCTCCCCCTCTCACCTTTTCCATTTCTCACCTCTGCTGCTTTTGCTTTTCCTTCGTCTCTCCACGGGAACATATCCAATCATGCCACTCTGAAATTATTATTAAAAATTCCATTGCTTGCATATGTGTGTGTGTGTGCGTGTGTGTGTGTGCGTGTGTGTGCGCAGGCAGCAGGGGCTCTGAACGAGATGAGTTGGGGTGGGGTGGCGGCGGTGTGGTTCAGACAGTATCTGGTGTGAGAAGGGAGCGTAAGCGGCGAGTGGCAGCCGCTGCATGTCAGGCTGATGAGAGCGGCAGGGTCACCTTTGGGCCAGCCCTCGCTCTCACTGGCATCAGGGCTTTTATTGTCATATTTTTTGTCTTTTGTCATTCTGAAAATAATGGAACAGGGCTGAAAGGGAGGGGGAGGAAGATTGCACCAAATCGAGACCCATGAACAGGGAGGGATGGACAGATATTGGGATAGAGAGATGGAAGAATTGAACTTTTTTTCTATAATGGCAGGGTTTGACTGGGATTAAGAGAGGGAATAGGGGAATTAAGTGGGCACTATAGGAAAGGATTTGAGCAGTGTGTGTGTGTGAGCTGCTCCTTCTAGTATGTTACAGTCAGCAGTTGTGAGCCTTCGTATTTGACTTGGGAAAAATATATTGTAAAAGTGCACGTCGAGCAGCAGTTCCTCATGATGTCAAAACATACAGAGGGTAATAAAACAAATGACAGATTGTATCTTCATCTTCCCTTAAAACATGGCACACAAGATCAGTGATATTCAGTTATATTGTTCCATAACCATCTGCTGCATACACACTCTTACAGTGTAACTGTCATGGCTGTAAAGAGTGTACTCAGGGCAACAGATAGGATGTCCCAGATAAATGAAGGCCCATAATCCTTCATGCAGCAGCAGTGGAGACATCCATTCACCCTTTTGGCCCTTCCCCGGGGATTTCAGGTCATGCCTTCTTATGTAAGTCTGGTAAAAACATTTGTAATGGGACAGCATGCTCCGTTCATGCTCCTCCTCTGTTTCTCTGTCTGCAGTAAAGATTCTTATTATTAATACCATTACTACTTTTTTGCCCAATATATTATCAGCATTGCATTATTTCAGTTACTATGGTGATGCCCCCCCCCCCCCTTCATTTCCTTTTCACACTATTTAGTATGAGCAGCTCATGCTCCTTTTAAGTTTCTCATTCCTCCTTCAGATCATTTCCCACATGTTACAGTTTGGTCAAATCCCTGATTTCTGTAATTATACTAAGTGTCATTTCCTTTGTCACCCAGAGAGCTCACACAGCTCATTAGGAACTGCCTGTGCCGGGATGATGCTAGCAAAGCAATTTGAGCTACAGGCTCGCAGAGATACAGTGGCCTCAATTTCATGTAGAAAGAAAGAAAGAAAGAGTCACACTTGTGCTCTCTGGGGGGTCAGTCTATTGAGGGAAAAACATTTTCTTTTTGGCATGAATGTAACTGCAGCTCTGAGCTTTCTGCTGACACAGCACCACACAACAGGTCATTAGATATGGGAGTTATAATCACAGTTTTGTGATGGACACCATGTTGCTATTTCTTTGCTTGTTTTTTCACATTTTATTGTTTAAAGAAACCAGAATAATAAGCCACCATGGTGAAGCTGATGATTGTAGTTAGTGACTAAACAGGCGACTCCATTTACACCTGTAACTAACAGCTGTTTTAATGAACAATTCCTCTGTTGATCTTCTTTTCTTTTTTTTTTTGACTGATTTGGTGAATAAAAGGAGACGTGTTTAGATTTTAGTTTTGTTCATTTTCCTGTCATACTGTTCCGCCTGTGCCTGTGTGGGTTCCCTCCTGGTTCTCCAGCTTCCACCCACAGTCCACAGACTTGTACATTAGGTTAATTGGTGACTCTAAAATTGCCCGCAGGTGAGAGCGTGAATGGTTGTCTGTCTCTATATATCAGCCCTGCGATTGTGACCTGTCCGAGGTGTACCCCGCCCTCGCCCATTGTCAGCTGGGATTGGCTACAACCTCACCGTGACCCTGCATAGATAAGCGGTATAGATAATGGCTCTATAGGTGAACACTATATGACAAAGTAAAGAAACATTTTCACTCGAAAATTGACTAAATAAAAACTAAAACTAAATAGTTGTCCATTAAGTCTAAGCTTGGCCCACCTTTTGATTAATCAACTTATTACTGCTGCTGCAAGTCCATAAATCCAACTTTTAAATGAAAACGTCGAACCTACTAGGCTCTATAACAAGTGAAGGCTAGATATTCCCTCTGAATCTAAATAGTTTACAGTTGAAATCATCTTAAAGCGGGACAGCTGATTCTAATTCTGTTTACCAGTGTAAATGAAACTTCCACTAACTCTCCTGAGCCCTTCGACAGCACTGTGGTCCGTACGCAAACATCTGAAGGCTGTTTATTTATGAGCTTTAATGCTCATATGAGGATGAGTGGGTGAATCCCTTGTGGCATTAGTGGGGGAAACTGTGCATGCTTACGGCTTTGTGTTTTGAGAGAGAAAATTGACATGCAGATACTTAAAAAATATATATGGTGTGCTTTGGGAAGGCCCAGCATGGTTAGAGAGGCTGATTGTTGTGAGCATTTAAATGACAAAGTGACAGCAGAGGGATAGTTGAAGTGTTTATTTACACACTGAAATGGCATGTACAGGAGCAGTGGGAAAGTGCTCAGATTAAAAGTGCTGATTGATGAAATGAAAGCTAGCAAGAAGAAAAAAAAAAAAAGAGCTTTTTTTTCGGCCTCTAAATATTACAGTAGGCTGTGAGAAAGGAAATGTGCTTGAAATAGTGCACTTATTAAAACTGAGTCACAAGCAATTTTAAGATGACAGCTTGACAAACTTTTTGTCCTCCTCAATGTGTCCAACATAGTTAGACTTTTCCTAAATCACCTTTCAAAAACCTCTTAAGTGTGTGTACTCCACTCTAATGGGCAGGTGAAGAGGATGGGGAGCCTCTGAATCTCATCCTTAAGGTTTCTCACTTCACTGCATTTCCTCCTGTTGGGCCTCCTGTAGATGTGGATGCAAAATATGTTTTTAAAGGAAGCTGTTATTCTCTCTCTTCTTCACTGTTTCACTGCTGTTGAGGACATTCATGTTTCCTCGCCGGTCTTGACATGTTGTATTGCTCAACACCTTCTGTCAGTTGCATCACCTTCACAGACGATGTGTATCGGAGTAAAGCAGAAAGGACAATATGTGGAATCTGAATAAAGGGGGTGTTTGGGTGTGTCTCTGAAGGTTGAATGTTAACAGTCTTTACTTATGGTCATTGTTTTTAAGGTTGCATTGATTATTATATTTTAAATACACTAATCATGTAACATTACTGTTGCTGAGCTTAACAGAGTTTGGACAAGAATAGCCTCATTAACAAGTGACAGGTTCATTATTAACAAGCCTTTCTGTGCTTGGCTCACTGTAGTAGAGTCTTCTCATCTTCAAGGTGCTTTTTTTCACTTCTTGCAGCGTCGCAGATCAGATTGCATACTGCAGTCCGCAGCTTGTAGGTGTCGCATTAAACTTGCCTGCACCTTGTACGCCTGAGTGTCACAAATTTGGAGACAGGCAAAGTGCTGAACAGCTGTTGATTGCCTGTCTGGTGTACGTAGGTGTTGACTTAAGGGCCACCATGTTTAGCTTTAGGAAACTTTTTAAGATGTTATTAATCCGTAAAACACAGGGACATATTACATAAGAACACAAGAAGTCACTGCGGTGTCTAAGCTTCTTTCGTCTGTTGGAATATTGCCCTGACATATTTGTCCTCCCAGTGATTTCAGTGCCGTGGAAACGCCAATCAATCCAGGAAGAGACGTGTTACTGGCAAGAACTTATGTCTCAAGTGTTTTTTTGCAGTTGGTGCAGTTCCATACAGTACAACCGATAAACTTATACAACACTGATTGAAGCACATCAACAACATGCTTTTTTTAACAACTTGCATTTACAAAAATTTACATGATTCAATAATAAGAGTGTGCTCAGTTCAGCTCTCCATGGACTGGTCTACTGATGTATTTCAAACACTGATTCAAGGTGGACAAGGAGACCACAGCTTCAGATTAAAGCTAAATCTTGTTTTGTTTTGTTTTTTTTTTTTCAGCTTTTGTATTTTTTTCATGTATTGGGTATTTTGGGATCGATTTGACATTTAAAACTGCATAAATTTATATTTTTATATTAATAATGGATCAAAGAATTCTAAAGTGGTTGTACATAGTGATAAACCCACAGACACATTTCAATTATCATATCAAAGTTAGCAGCGAAACAGTGGCTTCGTGAAATACTCCTTCACTTTTTGCGCACTTCATTATGTTGCAGATTTCATTTCAGATTGATAAAATTGCCAACGTTGCACATCAATAATGTTTTATGACAAAGAGAAAACATGTTTATTAAAAATCATAAACTGGTGATGGCTTGGCTAGATTTCGGCACAAAAACTACTTGCATAGGTTTAGGAAAGGAGTGTTTGGGTTGAAATAAGTACTTTCTTTTGATGTGACAAGCTTTGTTGTCATTGTTACAGCGTGGTTGAATTTGGCGAATTGGAATTTATGAGAATTGAACAATAGTCATGTGTGTGACAGTTTTGTTGACTCATCCGTCCACCCCAGGCTCCTGTCAACACAGACTTGGGAGCACCAGAATTCAGACCCCAATTCAGTACTCTGCAGAAGCAGTTTAGTTCATTGTTCCTGGCCCTGCTGCCCCGTTACTTTGTTCGGCTGGATGCCCAACTCCTGCCTCCAAACTTCTTCCATTTTGCAATTATTGAGGCCACTGTGCTCCTGGGAGCACTCAAAGCTTTAGAAATGGTTTTATACACGCTCTCTGATCTATACATCAGCACAATTTTATCACAGAAGTCTACAGAGAGCCCCTTGGACTTTGTGGCTTGGTTTTCATCCCTGCAGCGTGAATTGTGGGACCTCACATACACAGGTGTGTTCGCCTCTAAACCGTGTCCAATCAATTCAGTTTGCCACAGGTGGAGTTCTAGACACAACTCAAAGATAATTAAAACAAAGGGAGGCATCTGACCAGTGTGGAGCCACAGCAAAGGGTCTGAATGTTTTTGTAAAATTGATAATTGAATATACAAACAAAAGTATGTACATACTGTTAAGCCACTGTATGTTTAAAAAAAAAAAAAAAACAGCAAACAGATGAATGCAGCTTAACTCAGACTCCCTCTTTTCGTAGTAAAATCTGGACTGCATGCACTCTTGCAGTGTGTATTGTAGAGATGCACAAACTAAATAAATTTCCATGTTATAATTGTATTAGTGCTGGTACATGTGCAGTCAGATATCTGGGCCAGTGACCACCAGCTCTTTCTTTTTCTCAAATTCCCTCCACTCATCCTCCACACCCTAATATGGATTTACTCTTCCTCCCTCTTTTCCAGCTCCTTTCCTCTCGCCTGGTCTGGTTCCCACTCCTCTATTCCCTGTAGCTCTCTCTTTAGCCCCAGCCAATCCTCTCTGGTGGTCTTGTGCACACAGGATTAGCCATTAGCTCTTAGTTTTCTCTTCCTCCTTCACCCCTGAGACCAAACCCTGCCACCACTCACACGCTGTCCGGCTGTCCAGGGCTCCTCTCCAACACTCAGCAGTGTGAGATTGGCCCCACATGGCTGGTGGCGAGATTAGACGTGGCATGGCGGGGCTCAGCGTGCAGCCAGCTGACACCGGTGAAGTCGGTACAGAGTAGTCGCAGGCAGGAAGCTGACATTTCCTGAGATTTTCTGTCACCGATGCATAATGGAGCAAGCAGGTGATGGGGACAGAAGGGGCATCACCGTGCCAAGATCGCCAGTGTGTGTGTGTTTGTCCAAAGAGAGAAGGGTCACTCAATAGAGAATGTGAAGGTCTATTCAAAGACGGTGTTCATGTGTTCCTCTATCATTGTAATTCTTTTCACATCAGCTGATCTCACTATACATCAGAATATTAATCATGTTTGTGCTGTGTGTCTGTTGAGATAACAGATTCCCTTAATCTTACAATACAGATTTATTGTTCAAGTCAGTCCTGATGTAATATGAAAGTCTCTGGTCACTATAATGTTTCCCTCTCTCCATACCGAAGATTCATTACGAAACGTCACTGGAAGCATGGGACTCGACCCCAGCAGGAAACTTTCACGACTGCCAGCAGCATGTTTGTCCAACTTAAAGAACCGAGCCTTCAAATCAGTGTCAGTGGAAGTTTTTTATTTGATCCGAATGATTCCGTTTTTAGGCCACTTTGGCAGTGATGGATATTTCAAGGCCTTTATTGACCCTTACTGACCGTAAAAAAATGTTTTGTCCACCTGACAAATGCAAGTTTAGCTTTGTTCCTGAGGGTAATATCTGGCTCTTTGTTCACCAGCAACTGGCTAATCTTGTCTGTTTGCAGTTTGGTACTGGGTACAGAGTGTACAGTGGGTTTATCAGGGATGTTTTTTTAGCTGCAGCCCAAAACAACACTATGGGAGTGGTTAGGGTTATGAGAGGGAACATTTCAGGCAAGAAAACCAAAACATTCAAATGAAAGACTGTTAAAACTCTCTGAAAAGCTGAGGTGAACTGCAGAGATGGTGGAGAACTCTCTGTGGGTTTTCTCTCTTATTCAAATGGCCCTGATCTCTTGTTAAATAAAAAGTATTCATTAAAGCTTCTTTTAAATCAAAAATACAAAAACAAACAAAAGTATGAAATCTCAACAGTGGAAAAAAAGTGATAAATTGGTGCAGCATGGAATTCACATCGTATCTGGGTTTAATTACATTTATCATTTTAAATCTCTAACATTTGACCCGTTTTTCCAACAATAATAGCAACAGCATGTGTAATAGATACATATATTTGTTTTTTATGGGCTGCAATACTGACAAACAGGAAGGTTGTAGTTAGCTAGACTGCCTCTTGGTTTGCAGTTAATGGCAACATAGAGTTTCAGCAGAAATTATATTATATCAATCTGTTTCATGTCAGCCTTTAAGCAACCACACCACCCATGTCTTATTACCTCAGTTTGTCATAATAATTCTTGATGTTTTTGATGTTTATTTTTTGCTGTTTCTAGAGGTTTTCTGTCATGTTTGGTCTGTTTTTCTGCAGACTGTGTTCAGAACGGGGGCTGCTACTACGTGCCTGCCATACAACTGGCCCAAAATAGCATCATTGATGATGTTATTGGCTGTTTGTGCATGTCAAGCAGTGAACCATATTGAGGATATATCAAAGTTTCTCATTTTTATGTCACGCTAATGTTTCCCAAGCACTCAAGCAAAATCTTGTAGCTCTGCCCACAACAGATGTCTTCCCTTCACTTTGAAAGCCCTGGTGAAATGCGTCCTTTGGTCTCTCCGAGAGATAGCAAATACCTTTTGATTGAAGTGCTTCTAAATGGCTCAAAGCAATAAGCAGCAAAATGAAAATGGAGACTTTGAAACAACTGTCAGATAGTGAAGGTCCACGTGAACACAAAAGCCTTTTTAATAGTAGGTTCCTGTAGGATAGCTGCTTCCTTTCCGGCTAGTTTGCTCCTGATAGTTGAAAGATTTCTCAGCAGCAGATCTGCTGAAAGTCCCAAAATAAGACTGAAGTCTGGACAGATTCCAATAGAAAGTCTTTTTTTTTTTTTTTTAATTGCATTAATATACCAGCCAGTAAATGTAGACCTTTTGGGGGTGAAAAAGTCAGTTTTAATTTGTTAATGAGTGGAAGTTGGAGATGATGTATTTTTTTTACAGTCAGGCAGGGTCAGTAAATGCTTCAAAATATCCATTATCACTGCCAAAGTGCCCTAAAGCTTTGCATTAGACTCTAATCTGCTCCAGGGCCACTGGCAACCTTTGCCTGACATTTTCATACGAAATATTCATATGTAGGTGGAAAATTATGTTTAATTGACTTAAAAACTAGATAATAATACCTCCAAGGAAATGTATAATATGTATAGATGTAAATATATATGTATTCCGTAAGCCTTTTGTACATGAAAGAGTTCATGTACACACAAGAAGACACACAAAATGTATTTATATTGATATTGCTTATTGCTTAAGACTTTCACTTGACCACGTGAATCAACCTGAGGCTAATGCTAATCAGGACATTTTGTTCCTTGTAGAGATTCACACAAAAATAAAAGCAAACACACATGCGCGCAAGCACACATTGTCCTTCTGTGTCATTTCCCTCTGTCTCTTCTTCCTGCCCTGAGGGTGTATACATTTAGAGACAGATTTAAAGGTCCGGGTCACAGTTTTTTAAACATTAATCAGGTAACGCTCGTGGGGAAAGTATTAAAAAGGCGCAAAACTTTTGCTCCATAAACCTCCACTGAGACTAAGTGACATATCGGACAGCTGTCATCTCTGCTACAGGATAATACAGTACGAAGCCACAGGCTGAGAGTGATACAGTACTTGAGCGTGTGAACAGATTTGACTTTTTCCCTGTGCCTTTGTTATGGTGAGGATGAGCGAAAGCTGCTCATGGGGCAGTTTGAAAGCATTCGAAACATTGTCTGCACACTCCAGCGAGCCCTGAGAGCCATCAGAAATAACTACACCAAATGACACACCATATAATTACCCTGCAGGTCTGGTCAAGCGTAGCATTATCTTACAGAAACAGTTATTAGTCAGCTGCTGTCCTGTCTGTTGTTGTCGTGGAACAAAAATTAGCACTTAGAAAATGTTAGCCACAGTGGTTGTATTTAATTACGACAGGATTTTGTATTGTAGAAGCACTTACAGGCCGAGCACAACGATGGCTCACCCCCACAGGTGTTCTCACTTAGTGTGTCTGGCTAGACCACTTATTAGGATTCTCGGTGTGCACACACAGCACTTGATTGACGGCTTCCTGACTGGCTTTGTCAGCTTTGTTGTCAGCTGTCAGGGCAGGACAGTTTGTACCTTTATTCTCATTAGTAGTGTATCAAGTTTTCTTTAATATCATGTAATTCCCAGCATGCCTTTCTGAAACATCAACCTGAGAGAGAGATCTTATTAGTCAGAATACCCAAAACACCTCTGTAGGTGTTCCAAGCCAATGTATTTGAAAGATTGCTGTTTCCATAATTTAATGCACTTTTGCTGTACAATCACAGTATAATGAAGTGTGTCTGCTGGAGCTCTACACTGTTGCGTCAGTCCAGCCGGGCTTCTAGTGGCCCTTGCAAGCCACATCGGACAGGATATTTTTTGCAGAAGGACCACTCAACAAATAAGAGCGCAGTTTTCCACAAGAGTGGATAGAGAAAGAGAGGGTGTTTGCTATTCCCTGCCAGTTCATTCCTGTATATTCCCCACATTGTGCTGGGGCTTGGAGAGTAAATATGCCAAGGTTAGAGAGCCTAGCTGCTAGTGCGAGCAGAGAGGGAAATTAATTGAATTTCCAACAGGCATGCTGATGTGAGATATGGATAGGAAATTCAAAATCCTTGTGCGCCATGTGTATAAAAACAAATAATGGCGGATGGAAGGATGGAGATATAGAAAAAAACTAAAACATTGGCCAAATACTAGAGATGGGTTAATACCTCATTCATATAGAATCAAAGACAGCTTTATCGGCCAAGTACGTTTTTGATTACAAAGGATTTGACACCAGTTTTCAATGGCTCTGAATGTACTTACACACTGTCCACGGTGCCAGGTTGTTGCCCCGTCAGAGATCCCAGGATTATCCTCAATCCTTCATATGCGCGCACATCCAAAAAATGCTGCTGGTCGCCCCAGTCTCTGTCAATGGGAAACAGTTACACCCAGAAAAAGGACTGAAATCATAGTTGCAACATCTGGTAGTCAAGCTAGCTTCCAGAGACAGTCTCCTGTTGCCACCACAAGAGGGCAGTAAATTACAAGATTAGAGCAAACAGGCAATGTCTAGCCAAGCTTGCCCTGACAGCACAGCACCGTTTTGGTTATTATGTTGCTTTATAGAAAGCAACAAGTTAACCAGTAGGAAACAGGAAGTAAATATTACAATATAAAATGAGTGGGTTATGTGCTATGTTACTTCATACACATCCAGCAGGTGTTTATGTACAGGATGTGCTTGTATACATGTCTATGCACAATATATACAACCTTTGTGTATTTTTATGTAGTGATGTATGATATGTACATGTTACTGCGCAATATGAGTTTAAATTTACAGGAAGTACTAAGCGGTTACTGCACAGTGATCGTTTTTGATATTTCATGACTGATGGTGACGGCATGTGGGTAGAAACTGTTCTTGTGTCTGGCTGTTTTGGCGTACTGTGCTCTGTAGCGCCTGCCAAAGGGCAGGAGTTGGAACAGGTTGCGTCCAGTATGTGAGGGGTCCACGGCGATGTTTCCTGCCCACTTCCTGATTCTGTAGGTGTGCAAGTGCCGGATAGTGGGCAGCTCAGAACCAAAGATCTTTTCCTGACTCTGTGGCTACGTCCACACTCAAAAACAAATTCTGTCCAGACAAGCACTTTAGCTCTTTAGGAAATTATCTCGGTCTCAGTGGTTGTTAACGTGGTTCTGTTGTTTCCCGTTGCTAGTGACATCCTGCAAGGCTCTCCACACCAACACCCACTTCTGTGAGTTCCCCCTTTGTTCTCATGGAGTTGCCTGAATTCAGCTGTAAGCCATGGCTTCTTGTTGCTGTGGAGTGGAGAAAGTTGTTTGTGTGGGCACACACTTGTCCTCGCAAAAACTGATGTACAGTGTCACATCATCAGTGAGATTATCCAGACACTCTAGTCCTTGGAGTCAAAGCAGGACTGTAGTTTCAGCTTTGTCAGCTAGTTGGTGAATCTCTTCACAGTTTTGACCATAGTCCTAGTTTTGGTACATAAGTTAGGAGAATATGGACCACACAGTGGTCAAAGAGTCCAGAAGTTGCACCAGGAACAGAGTGATAGGTATCCTTTAATATGGTGTAGAAGTGGTCCATTGTGGTTTTGTCCCTCATTGTGCCGTTCATGTCAGTTTGTTTTTTTTTTTCATAATCAGGAAGGATGTTTATGTTCAATGCTGGTTATTTGGTCATTTGGTTGTTATAATGCCTCATAACATAACGCCTGAGGTGAGATGGAAACTGCGACCAGAATAAGACAAGAAAAAGGTATGAACAGGTTTACAGACATGAGATGGCATCAGAGAGCAGAATCCAACTCCTTTCCTTTTCCCCCGACGACTCTGTTACGTGGTCTGTTCAGTGGAGACAAAAACCAGGCAGCTGTAATGAGCCGTCCAGGATGGATTCACCGAGTCAGCTTTGAGTGAAGTACAAGGCAGCTGAGCGTGAAAAGTCAGAGTTTGTCCTGTTAAAGTGCAGCGGTTCATCCATTTTTGTTGGCTAGAGAACAGAGATTTGCCAGCGTTTTTTGAAGTCAACGCTGTTTTAACTTTACCAGCATTCCCCCAAAACCCACCCTCACACTCTCCACCTCTTCCATCTCCTCCAAGCCCCTCAGAGATCTGATGCTCATCTGACCATAAAACTTAAAGAGGGGTGAAAAACTGTGTGGAGTACACTTTGCGATGTTTAGAGGTTCTTTTCACTGAAAGTAATTGTGTTGTGAGCTGCAAAAGGTGGAACAAGTAAACAAAAACAGTGAAAGCATGAGAATGCAAAGAACCAAGACAGCCATCTTGTTTATATAATAGAATTGAAATTAAGCAGAAGCAAAGTCATAAATGATTTATTGTGGTTTATTAAAAAAGAAAAACTTTTTTTTAGCTTAATAGACAGCAAGCGCTCTGGGCCAGAGCTGGGGCTTTGTCATAATGCATTAGTAAAATCAGACTTAAAATAGATGGATGTCCTCTTTAGGAAGGAATAGCCGACACTGTTTTTTCCCTGTGTTATTTGAAGTCCAATGTGCCTTGCTTTAGGCTAGTTCAGCATATTTCCAGATTAAAAGAAAAATCTTGTCCGGGACACAACACAGGAACGGACTGTTCAGAAAAAGGGTTGGGTGAACCATAGCAAATACAGAGGAAGAAAGGCATGAAAGCTCATTCTACATCCTGTTGTTGGTGAAGCAGTGCACTGTGAAATGCTTTTTGAACAACACTGTGCTGTACCAAATTCAAGGATTTCTGGTGTACGTCTCCAGGGTTCATAATAATTTACTGTGTATGTCTTGTAAAGGCTCATGACTAATTGAAGGACTATATAAAAAACAACCAGATACCACTCTGATAAAAGCAAGATGGCCTTAAACAGGAAGAAAGTAGGGCTTTGCTATGTGTATATTCTGAAGAATTAGATTGAGAAAGATTAGTCATAATTAATCTTGTCTAGTCACAAAGACATTTAGGTTTCAGAGGATTCCACTCTTTTTATATAAGGTAACAAAAACTGGCAGGTACCAGCAGTTAGCTTCAAATTCTTGGTCAGATAATTATAAATTTGTTCCTTTTAGATAGATATTTCCTCTCTTCAATCAGAATTTTGATGATTTTAGGCTTTTAGGAGGTAAAGTTTTTACATTTTCATTGGAAAATCATGATTTACTAAAAAAAAAAAAAAAATCTAAAATATATTTATCGTACATACATCATTTTGGTATTTGTACCAAAACTTAAATTAATACACTGACATTTGGGGAAATACACTTATTCACTTCCTTTAGAAAAGTCAGATTAGAGGATTGATATTAAAAACATGTTTGTGCATTAACTGTGGACGTAGCACCACGGTCATCTTATTTCAGCATATGAATCATTAGCATATAAACTGGAAGCAAGAGGAAACGGCCTAGCCCTGACTAAACCCCAAAAATACGATTGCAGGCACCTTTAAAGTTCACTAACACGTAATTCTTCCCAAACAGAAAGGGGAAAAACGAGAAGTCTGGATTTTATTGGTAGTAATATATTGTTCTTGAGTCCGTCCTTGAGTCTTATCGTCCCCACAAGGTTGCCAGACAACCAGCGGAGTCTTCACACACCATGTCATTAAGTGAGCTTCACAGGTGTAGTTGTAGGTGTATCATTAAAGTTTGTACAAAATCAGGCTGTCAGCCTTCCCTTGCCTCCAGTCATTATGCTCCTGCAAGCTAATTGCCTCCTACTTCCTAGCTTCATTGTTAACATGCAGACATGAAAGTGGTGTTAAAGCTTCGTCTCTAATTAAATTGCTAAGTATGGTTGTGTCAAAAAGGATATAAACCATATCCAGCCCTAACCAGGAGGACACAAACAAGGTGCTTAAGAAATACTCTGTTTCTTTAAATATCAATGTCCATAATTGTGTTTTGTTTTTAGTTGTTTTATAGTATAATGTGAGATGTATTTTTGATTATAAATCAGGTCTAGGTTCTATATTAATACTGTCAAACTATCATGCTCACAGCCTGTTTTCAGAAGCTGAGCCTTAAAACCAGCAACAGCAACAGTCACCGCCCTCAGCCCCAAAGCCCCACCCGCCCAGACCAATGCATTTATCACGAATTAGCTTCACTATGTATCCACCATTTAAGAACTACACACAAGTCAGTGTGTACATATGCAACAAGTTTTTTTGAGCAACCTGAGCTGAATGCACTTTTGCAGAGCTTTGGTTGACTGCAGGTGACAGGATTGAAAGACAGTCACTGAGCCATTCAGGCGAGAGGAGAACAGAATGCAGGGTCTAATCCTCTCAGAGCTGGGAAAGATGAAGTTTTAAAACCATAATTCCTCCTTTTAATCCATTCAGAAAGGCTCTGACCCAGTTGGTGACCTTGTTCGTGGATTCGTTAACAGCTGCACGGTCGCCGCCAGTGGTGGTTGCACCTGGCTGCCGGTGTGTCTGGTTACTGTTGGATTTGGGGCAGTGAATCAGAGGTCACTGTGTATGTGTGGTGCTTAAGGGTTGAATGAGAATGTTGCATTGTGATAAGAGTTTTATTTTCATCGACCTGTTCAGGGGACATGGAGGATTTGACTGTAACTACTGAACCTGCCCCAGCAACCGTCTTTTGATCCACATTCCCCAGAAGAGTCCCGCAGGGAAAGGCATGGTCACATTGATGTCTGAGTTTGCTTCCAAAGCTGTCTCTGTCTGTGGAATGAAAAACGTTGACAGAATGAGTTTTTGAGTGACAATCACATCAACAAACAATGCAACCAACCATTCCCAGAATGTCCAGTATTTGGGCTAGCTAGACAACATGTTGACAGGAGGTTATTTGCTGAAATATTTTGGAAATGTCACATCAGAGGTAGAGTAAAGTTTTCTGGTTGAACTTCCTACTTGCAAGGTGTATATAAGTCACAAACAGCCCAAATTCCAGCTTAAACTTTATTTTCTTTTCTGCTCAGTAGACTCATGTTCTGGGTTGTAGCCTTGATGAGGTCATTAGGGTAATGAGTTGTCCCAAATGAACACAGAAGCTTTCAGATGTTTGAAAAGTGTAAGAACCCAGCTACGTGTCAAAGAGTGTGATCCATGGAGCCTGTAAGAGGCAGAGGATGTGACAAAAAGCAGGTCCAGTTAACCAATTTTGTACATTGCTCTACACTGGACAATGTCAGACCTGTGTCAGGCAGGGATGAGCTTGTTATTTTTCCTCATGGTTTTCACATAATATTCCTAGAAGATGTACATTTTTAGTTTATACCTTCAGAATTTTAGAGTTTATTGAAAATAAACTTGTATAATGTTTTTTCTGAAGTTTGACTTTGGCTGATACTTCATATTTATGTGTTGAATAGCTTAATGAACTCATTTTCTTTGGTAATTAGGTGCTATTACTTAAAGAGAGAGCATCTTCCTCTTATACTACAGTGAAGGGCTCGTGGAGTCATACGCTCTTCATATCACGTCCTGTCATGCTTAGTTTCATATTGTATAGATTTGGGTTTTCTGACTTTACAAAAGGCGCAGAGTGGATTATTGTGAAACGGCATCAGTTGGACAAGTGACCACCAGCTAGGTCACATTTTAGCAGCGACACCACCTTTTCGAATCGGAATCTGTAAAGGTGATGTTGACGTGGCTTTGCCATTGCACTACAAACTACCTGTGAAATGAATGAGGAGAACCAAACACTACGTTCAGACAGGAAAGCTGCAAGTCTGTGAATCATCCTTTCAGTTACAAATGATGGGTGTCATTTCTGATTGGGTTGTGCTAAAGCATGAGAGCAATGCAGTAATAAATCCACGTCAGTGACGACATTCTTTGAATCATCACAAATTTATAATATGTTATTATATTATAGATATTTACAATCTTTTTTGAACGTCTCCTGAACAACAGTCTATACCAATCTCTCAAACAGTCTGGATAATGAAGATCCTTACTTTCTTCCTACTCCCTCATTTTGGCCTGATCTCACCTTCAGCCAAGCTGTTCAAATCTGGTATCTTTTCATCTGTTGCGTGTAAATAAAAAGAGCATTATGACCTTTTAAAATATGGCTTGATTGGTTTTACTTTGGTCACAGAAGCACTAACATTCAGTCTGTTTCCCTGCCAGTGCCCACCGAGCATTTTGATGGCATCATTACTTATATCACGGTCATTATTGCCCCATGCCTGATTCATTTAGTCATTTACGTCACCAGAACAACCGCCCTTGGCTCACTTTTTGGAGGAGCTTGCCTTCTCCTCGTCGGCCTTATGGCTGACAGATGACTTTGTGAAAAGCGATATGGTCTCCGACAGGAGAAAAAAAAAAAATAAAAAAAGGAACAGAAATTGAATCCTGGCCTCTGTCGGCAGCCTCATCTGTCATCTTTTCAATATTGATGTCCATTATGTTTATAGATTATTCTTTGGCCCAGCTCGCCCTGTCAGATCGGCCACTTGTGGCAGTGGCCCGTTGATAATGTCATTTTGATTGATGGGTTTCACAGTTTAATTGTCAGCACGGTCTTCTTTTAATGGAGCTCCCCACACAACCGAAAGATTACATCTCAGATGAGTGAGGCTTCAAACTGTGTGTACCAGTTGCACTGCGATGCTCATACAATGTGACGGTGCCATAGATTCTGTATCATCATCCTGGGCCATTATCTGCTATTTGGCTCATGTTCATTGCTTCCTGTATCACCTTTCATGGATCACATGTCCGTTTTACAGGAAGAAAACAGCCCCTGGTAAGATTTATCACGCCTGCCAATAGATATAATTTTGTTTTGCTGGTTTTGTACATTTATCATGTGGCCTGTACACAAGTCTTTCTGAACACTCAATGCAATTACGTCTTATTTGCAAGGAGTAATTTAGTAGGTGCGCCCTAGGTAAAACTGATGCAGTCTAGTACAACTGCACCTTCATTGAGGTTATAATTTTCAGTTTAAGGAGTTTTAGAGAGTGCCAAGTCAACTGTATGATTAATTTGGAGGCTGTACTTTGTCCTGCTGTTAAGTTGTGCTGTGTTTACGTGTATTTCAGTCAGTGTAGAGCTATTTTACTGCCCTGTTGTATGTTATAGGATGTTCATATTCAAGCTAATCTGCATTTATAAGCATATCATCAAACAACTCATCACATCTTCGTGGGCTTACACTGTCACTGTGTATTTAATGATGTAATAACATCTTATGATGCTACAGCACGACCATCACAGTTTCCCATAATATACAAATCAGTTCAGTGCAGTCTGGACCTTCTGAGGGCTGATTCAGTAACAATAGTGAGCCATGTGGGGTTCACCCCCACATCTGTCTCAGCGACCACACACAGCCACATCCAGGATGTATCAGCCTGTGTCTCTCTCTCATCCCTCTCCTCTTTCGCTCTCCCCAGTGTGTTTGCTACCAAGGTCGTAGTGGTCCTGCTCTGTTTTCCAGGGGTGTGTGGGCTTCATTCATCATCTGTATGATAGCCTCACACTAGAGTGCCCTAAATCTCCCGTCTGTGTTTGGGTGCGTGTGTGCGTGTGTGCGTGTGTGTGCGTGCGCGTGTGTGTGTGTGTGTGTGTGTGTGTGTGTGTGTGCTCACTCATAGAGATGGTCTCTCATTCTCTCCGTACGCTCACTCAAATGAATGATGTCTCCCCCTCTCTCACTCTCTGTTCTCTCTTAAACCTGCTTTTACTTTCCCCGATGTGTCTATATAAAGAAAGTCACCAACACACCGTGTGTGTGTCCTTGCACATGCAGCATAATACACTATATGCTCATGTAGACAAAACACTGCGAGATGAGATATTGTGTAGAAGAAAGAAAGGTCAACGAAGAACAACTAATACAAAAGCAAAACAGAAGAACACTCAACCACCTCAGTCAATATGCTGGAGAGACACTTCAGGTCCTTATCAATAGGTCTGTATCACCTATTCACATCTTGACACTGCAATTCGTCACCTGTTCTTCTTTGCAAAAGGACTTAAATGTGCTCAGGTTAGGTGGAGACCGTGCTATCTGGATTGAATTGAGACTGGGCTGGGTTTTTTTTTTTTTTTTAGTCACACCAGCATTACCACCATAATCTGGGCTGCTGAGACCACCAGTTTTACTGTTGTTAGAGCCCATTCTTCTTCAATATGCCTTCTGGCAAACACTAGCCCAGATGTCACGGGAGGTTTTTCAGCAGCCATATAACTGTGACAGGTGAATCACCCTGGCAACACAGTGTCCCTCCTCAGTCATTAAACCCTGGAGCTCAGTCAAAGGCTTTATGACAGCCTCTTTCACTAGTTCTCAGGACAGACTGGTTCAGGCACACTCACACCTTGGTGTACACTGAAGAATATTTCTAATTTTCTTCATTTAAAAGCAATGTTTTATAGCAAATGGATGACCGGTGGCCTGTTTTATAGGCAGCATCACTTCAAGCCAAAGACATGGGCAAACCTAAACAAAAGCAGATTTACAGTGGCCAGCATGAAGAGAAGTGAGCTGATTTGAAAATGTTGTTGATTTTGTGCTCAAACTGACTTCCAACTCTTAAGAACTCGTAAAACTACAAAAAGAAGTTAAGTTCCTTGTGAGAGATCACTGATAGTTTGCGCTGATGGCACATACTGTTTGTTGTTAGCTGTCAGCTAATAACTGTATAGTTAGTTCATTGGCTGTTGGGATCAATGAATTAGGACGGGTAATATAATCCAATGAGTAAGTTTGTGGCAATGATCAAAGTGGAAATTATCTTGTTAAATCTGATTTGTTTAGACTGTTGCCTGAAAAATGACTGAACGGCTGTTCCAGCTGCTCCACACTGCAGAGTTTATCTTCAAATGACACAAATTTAGCGGCGGCAGTCAGTGGCTCAGGTCATTTAAAGAAGCTTGTTGTTTTGCTGTTGCTACATAGCTAACATTAGCATTAACAGCTGTTTGCTCTTCGAGTTCGGCGTCAAACTTCCTTTATTCACTGTCGCCAGAGCTGAAACACAACACCAATGTTAACTGTTGTCTCAATCAAGTCTTTTCTTCTGCTGATGTTAGCATGCTAAGCAGCTAGCTTTTCCTAGCTCTTTGCTCTCTCCTCCAATCTGCCCTGAAGACATAGCATTATTCAGAGGGTGTATTTTGTCCTCTTGTCTTGTAAACACAACCATGGTTGAAGCTCTGACGACACAATAATCACGACTACCCCCTCACAGCAAGAAAATACGATTTGGCGGCAGAGAAATCTTGCAAATAGGCACTTTAAGTCCTACGCCCGTAAAACTACAGTAAATTATAGTGAGACTAAAATGAACAGCATTTTTCCAAAGGTAATGCAACAACTTAACACACTTACAGTGAAGTGAGTGAGCCTTTTAAAACCTTTCTTTCAGACTTAATATTTTTTTTATTTTCTCATTGCAAGATATTTCAATTCGTGACTGACTCATCATCACAAGTACCTCGCCTACTGTTGTCCCGTCCTGGCAGCAATGGTCTGTTAGCTACATGTTCAGTAAATGTCCAAAGCAGAATACATGGCCCCACTGCATTGTAAAAATGAAATAGTTAACATCTGTTGGTAAAATCAGAATAATGTGGTGTTTCGTATGTAAACCCACACACACGGTTTACTGCTTTCAGCCCAACATGACCGAGTCACACAATGTGATGTTAGAGTTTGTTTGTTTTTTAGTTTTAGAAAAAGAAATAAATTGGGCTGAGCTTGTTTCCTTAAAAAATATTGCTGTAATCAGATTTATCATAAGAAATATTACCATGCTGTAATGTCTTTTTCCCTTCCAGTTATAAAAAGAAAAGTCATTTACAGTGCAGATGTACCTCAGCTAAAATCATTTCACACCATGATATAAACAGTTTACAAAAGCGTTTAGTCTATAAGTTAATGTGCAAATTGCACATTTCAGATTCATTGCTACTATTTTGACAAACCCATTTTAAAACAATTATCATAAACTCCTTTATAAGCGATACAGTCTTCTAGCTGGCTGTGCACTGCGGCGGTCGCTGGTTCTATTTCACCAGATACAGCAGCTGAACCAGTCAACCAGTGCTCCTTCGCACCAGAGCGACTCAGCCAGCTGCTGCACTTAAATGAGCTCCGACCTTGTCACACTGCCTCCCTCCCCTCACAGTAAGCCTCTCCCATTTTCTGTGGCATCCCAGTGAGCGCACGGCCGGTGTCGCCAGCGGAGTCACAGGTTTAAAATGCAGAAGTCACATTGCTGAATTCTGTCATGTTTTTTTTTTTTATGTATGAATTTGTGTGCATACATGCGTGCATAGTATTTACAGCATGGCCAAGCTCCAGACACCAGTAATAAGATTAGAGATGCTCTTTAACCCCAAGAGGAAGCCCCTTCGCACTGTTGTGACTGATCCACCATTTTTTGCTCCTCTGTCGTTTTATCCCGCTTATCTCCCCCTTTAAGTCATCAGTTTACTCTAATCTCTTCTTCTCTTCTTTGTAACGCCATCCTCAACTTTTTCTCTCTTTCCCCTTCTCCTTCCCCCCCCTTCGCTGTTGTGCTGAAGTCACACAAACCTTCCCACAGAGAAAGAAACATGTTTATTAAATTGAGCTGATTGGAACAAAAGGAACAAAAGGCAAGAAGGGATTTGTTAGAGTTGAAGGTGAGGTTGGACAGAAATCACAGAGGAGGTCAGTCCGGTCTGATCTGATGGTGGATCGATACTAGGTGGGATGGAGGAGCCAGGGGGGGGGTTGATAGTGGGGGCGTGAGGAGGGCTAATCATTTCAGTCATTACATGGCCGTGTCTGCTGATTCCAGGGATTAGCAGACATAGAAACAGGGGAGATGTTGTGTTAGTGCTACAGGAGACTATCAGGGATTTGAGGAGTGGAAAACACTGCTTGTCCCCAGTCACCTTTGGTAATTGCGCATGCAGTACCATGTGTGGGGATGAGGGTATAAGAAGTGTCAGCTGCAGTGTGAGGCAGGAAAGGGCGGAGAGGAAGAAGAGGAAGAGACAATGTTGGCATTTTGTGTCATGCACATACATACATGCACGCACATGAGAAAAATCTGAGCAGGTGTTACAGAAACCTGTACAGACGATCTCCCTCCACTTCTCTCTCCTCTCCTCTGGTGTGCAGTTGTAGGAGAGGAGAGTCGTGGGAGAGCTTACATGCTTGCCTGCCCACAAGCCTTTATGTGGAGCTACTCATTTAACGGAGTACAAAGAGGCTCGAGAGGCTGGCTAGCTCCAGTGCCTTCGAGAGCTCTGTAAAAATTTCACATACCGCAACGTACACGACAGGTGGAAATAAGGGAAATTACATTTACGTCAGTGGTCAAAGAGTCACACCTGGCTAATTCAATCAGCAGCAGTTCCAGTGTCGACAGTGGCCTATCCTCCGCTCTGATGTGAGACACAAAACAAGCCCCTATAATTGAACTGTCATGCACAGTTGAACACTTGAGGACAACGCTGACAACAAGCCTTGAAAGTATATGAATCGAGAGACTTGGATTTGCAAACATTGCTTTGCATTAGTGGATGTTTGGGTGGGGGGGGCTTTTTCACATCAAGATCAGTTTACTAGTCATGAGCAGTGGCACTCTGCCTGTGAGCGACACTGTGAGTTATGTAACGTTTTCTGTGGCTCGGGAGGAAAGTCTGAAATATGAACCCGAGTGGCAGAGATTACAGATTATAACAAAAAGCCTGCTGCACAAACTGGGGGCATAGAGTCAGAAATGCATGTATATTTATCACAGCATGATGGGTCTAATGAAAATTATTCAATGTAGGATCCAGGGTTGTTGCAGCATTACAGATGGCTAATGGCACTCCAGCTGATAGAAAATAAAATTAATATAAACTCACTTAGAGTTTCTACAACAGCTCATGTGTTATTATACAGTAAATCAATAAAGCAAATTAGTAAATTAGAGCTATTGATGTTTATTTCCTTCCTCCTTTTAAATAGCATTTCCAAGATGAAGATATCCCTACATCCAAATGTCTTTGCAGATGATTTGGAAAGTGACACCTGAGTCACTTTCCAAATTGATCATCCCAAATGTTTTGCTCTCTCCAGAGCTTTGTCTTTTACTTGTGACCTTACTTCTTTTTGTTTCAAAGTATTACTGCATGTGCAGATATCTTCATATAGGAAATGGTATGAAAAAGGGGAAAAGGAAAGAAAGAAAATTAACATTAGAATTATTTCTAGTGAAACTGAAACATCAGGATGATCAATAAATTGTAATGCTGAGCAAGAGCAGTTTGCAGGATATCTTTTGTTTTTTCCAAGGCTGAAGTGATAGTATTTCAATTGAGAGGTGAACAAACATCTGTTGCCATGAGCGAAACAGCAGAGGAACAGTGAATGTTGTTGACTCTTAGACGCCGTCGCGATGTCATCATATATGAAAAGGGATGAGGCTGTGTAAAGTACAGGAAATGCACATGGGGCCTAGACACTGGAGGTGGTGCTGGTGAAGGAAAGAAGAGAAAGCTGGAGAGCTGGATGTGGAGTGGACTCTGATGACCCCAGCCTGGCACCAGATATGAAGACTGGAGGTGGATGGTGCGGAGGAGGGTCGCAGCACTCAACACATTGAAATGACAGCTGGAAGCAGGAGACAGGAGAACAGATTCTAAAGACAGGGGCAACGCGATTGGCTGTTTGGCGTGGCGAGGCCTGATTGGTTAGCAAATACACCTGAAATCAGCTGAGCAAAAAGTGGGGTGAAAGAGGACGAAAACGAGAACTGTTAACGTAAAAGGCCAGATGATCGAACAAACTAAACTGCTACTGAACACCAAGCTTCATTTTCTAACTATTTTCTTTTTAACACTGTTTTTATCACACGACAAATAACAAATTTCTCATTTAGGCTTGATGTTGCTATGCACATGGAAGTAAAAGTAGTAAATAAAGTGATTTAATATTTTGATGATGACTTGACCGGATGACATTATCGGGATAATTTTTTCTGAACATGGAAAACTCCAGACACAAATGTAATATATGTACGATTCTTATACTTCTTATACTATACACACAATATGTATGTTTATGTATGTGTGCTTATATGGTGAAAATCTTGCATAAATATATATTCATCCCAAACCCTGTTCATACAGTATATATTGATATTATATAGAGTAGGGTCCAATAGTCTGAGACCAGTTTCTTGGGACGATACATGTTTAATACGAAAAATACATAATACATTAAGAATATCAAATTTAAATATGTATGTTTTTATTCTTAAATATGTGGTTACTACATAAATAGATATATGTTACAACACATAAAAAATTATCATGTAGATATTTTTGAAATACGTAAACATGCAAATTCTCCCCTAGGTATTTCATACATGTTATGAACTTGTATCTTCATATATCCAGAGGATGTATTTGTCTGATAATCATCATTACTCTTCATATAGGGACATATCATATATTTCATTTCTATATGAGGTGATACAGAAGATGTTATATTAACTGTCACAGGCTAACAGATATTATGGCGAGATGTGTGACCAAGGAACTGGAGGTAAATTTGAATGGTTTGCCTCAGCACCTTTGAGACTCAATGGTGAAGTGATATTTAGTTTTGTTTAGCTGTGATGAGGTTCATGATATCAGTAGGTGAGACAGCTGGTAGAGAGACAGCTCACACAGCTCATTATTTTTAATTAGCTCCACCTTTTCAGCCTAGTTACCAGCGGCTTTGCACAAACTTCTGCTGGTCTTTTCTGTTACACCACAACAGCAAGGAACTAGACAGCAAAATGTTTTTCACAACAAAAAAGCCATTATTGCAAAATTACAAACGAGAACATTCACTGAAAAGGTTTTTGCGGTACACACTGAAATGATTTGGCATTCAAGCTCTGCCGACAGGCTACGTGCCAGCACGGCTTCGCACCTTGTAGTCTTGCCAGTCCTGTGACCTGAAGGTAAAGCTGTGAATACAGAATGTACATCTTACCACCTGACTGCAAATGTTCTGCATTCAGAGGACACTGACTCACTGCTGTGGCTGCTTTCCAACACCTGAAGCCTCAGACACAGCTTCAAAAGGGAAAAAACATCGAAAGCAAAGACAGGATGTTTGAAAGGAGCTTAACATCCTCAGCAGAGGAACTTTTCAGTCTTGCGGGCTGCATTGTGTTTTTTGGACACAGGCAAAAGAGGCACAATGAGGCTGTTGGGATAATCTGACCCAACAGGAATGAAATCCAAGCTGAGAGTTATGGAAGGGCCACGTCCCATGCTAACTAGATTCAACAGTCAAAAGAAAGCAAAGTAAAGTTATCTGCCTTTGACCTTAATATAAGAGTCAAACCCAACTTAAGCTTGACAGCGGAAAATCAGGTTAAACCCCTCGACCAGAGTTCTTTCCAATTCATCCAGGACGTCACAGGGGATCACAAGAAATAACAAAAGTTTCAGAAGGGAAAATGAAGGAGGCGACACAGGGGAGAAATGTATGGTGGCAGCAGTGTGGGTGTCTGTGCATGTGTGCCTGTGTTGGGGAGATTAAAGATATGACATGAGGAAATGATGCCAAGTTCCACCTCTTCATCTTCGTCTTTCCGAAGTCATCCTCATGGGACCTAGTAAGTTTAAAAATAGAGCTTGTCTAATGGAGAAAGGGGCCGAGGGGGAAAGAGAAGAAGAGTGAAAGTGTGCAGAGACTGGAGGAGTCCTTTGTGGTAGGAGAATGCAATTTGAGATTGGCCAGATTGCCTTTTTTTTTTTTTTTTTCCCCCCGCTCATGAGGCGTGATATGCACCGACGGGGTCCCTAAGCCGCCATAAGCCTGACGCCAGTACCCACACCGCCGCCAAAGAGTCGTCGCACTCACAGCGCGAGAAAATCAGCGCGATGAAATAAAAGAGGGTCTCCAAAAAGATCAGCAGGGATTTGAGAGTGATAGATGAGAGTCGGGAGAGGACAGTCTAGGAGGGAGTGGAGGAGGGTGGAGACGAGGAGGGAAGAGTGAACTGATGAAGGAGATAGCTTCTGTGGGATTATGGCAGGATATAGCAGAATGTAAATGGACTTTTGTACAAGGTGGATTTGTCTTGGCCACACCGTGTCAGTCATATTGTTACAGGCCAGTTTTTCAAACCGTCTGAATGAAGCAGTTGGGCTTTCAAAAAAAAAAAAAAAACACAGACAGAAAAGTGTTGGATGGATGAAACAGGTATTACATTTTCTTCTGTCACTTTCAGGAGGAGAGGGCTCGGCCGAAGCGGGGCAGAAGGAGACATCCACCTGTGACATTTGCCAGTTTGGGGCGGAGTGTGATGTGGACGCTGAGGACGTTTGGTGAGTTTGCACACATAAAAACACTTGAAACCCCTACTTGTCATTGTCAAAGCCAGGTGACACCAGTCGACACCAAACAGCCAGGCCCCAGTTATGCTGATACCTTTTCACTCATGATTTGCTGTTCGACACATTTAGTCAGTATGAATGCTGAGAATTTAGATAAAAACCAGTCTTTATACTGTACACTCCCGCTGATGAACACCCACTGAGGTTTAGTGCATGGTTGACCATTTCATTTAACCTCAATTACTAGAGCAGGGCACAGAGAGAAAGGAGATTTTCGCTTATTCTGGAAATCCAATTACTCTCCTTACAGGACTTGGCAATGTCAGCCCCAAAATGACTCACACACAGAAAACTAGTTCAGCGAAGAAATGATGCTTGTCATAAATTTAACCATTTACTGCAGGTGAGATGGATGTAAGGTAATATGTTATGCCCCCCCCCCCCCCCGCATGCATTAGCAGGGAAGCAGCACTGAAAACATCCTCAGGGTTACACAATAAACACGTGGGTGCAGAGCCTAATTAGATGGAGGCCCAACTGGTGAACTGTTTCCCAGCACCAGGCAATATCAGCTTTTATTTATTTGCACTCTCCAGCATGAATGAAGCTTAAATGAACCAACATAGCAGATTTGGTGTGGAACAAGGATCAGCTGGTATCAGCAAAAGAAAGGCAGGGCTTATGAGAAATTCCCAGACCTACGCCTAGAAATTAGAAGTGCCCTGAGAGTATGACTCTATCAAAGTGCTTGATGTAATGGAAAGATAATGTGCCCTGGTGTGCAATAACTGTAATGCCAAGGAACAGCTTCATGATGCATGCCGAGCCTTGTTCCAAATACCAAACAGCTGGAGTCCACTCGTCCTGATGCCACCCACTTCCGCAAATGCACCTTAATATTCTGCTAAAGCACAGAAATGGATTTATTGGTAATTTCTCAGTCCCTAAAGGGGGGGGGGGGGGGTTCATGAGGACACAACAGCACAGTGCACTGTCAGTGGTGTGTGCACACAAACACATAAAAGAAAATGGAGCCTCAAGCATATTTAGCACAAGCTGGAATAAAGTCAGTTACATTGAACATAACGTGATGTGTTTTCCCCACAAAAATAAGGAGACAATGGACAAGACAGGAGAAGCAGCCAGAGTCAATAATGCATCTCATTCCAAAAGCAGTTGACACAAACAGACACATAAATATTTCAGCGTTCCTTCTTGTAAAAGAGGAAATACAAGCTCTTGTTAATCTTTCAAAAGCCCCCAAGGTGTTTGGATAAGAATGTTTCTGGCGAATAATCAGGCAGGTAATTGCAACCCAAGCGCAGGTCGTTTCCATCAAACAGCAGCCAAACGCTGGTGCGGCCCAATCAGGCGGCTTCTGATTTCAATCAAACAAGCCATCAGTTAATCAGACAGAGAGGGGAGAGAGCTGACAGTAATCAAACACCAGGTGAAGTGACCCTACAAACACGTGTGCCGCTTATGGGAATGTATTATTCTTATTTTCATCCAAGCAGTACAATGTAATAATCAAATGCTCTTTTATGAATTGTTCGCTGCTGTATGAAGTTTTTGGTCCCTCATCTTTCTGCTTCTTTCTTCATTGCTGTCTGCCACACTTGCTATATAAGATTGGTCTCATTATAAGCATTGTTATTATTGCATAACACTATCATTTCCACCTCTTTGACTTGTCTTTGTGCTTGTATTGTTGTATTTATATTATTTATGTTTCCTTATTTGTGTTGTGTTTTTATTTAGTGTGTCTGTGACCTGATGTGTGTTTGGCATTTTTTTAAAAATATGTTGGAAAGATTGATACCGCTCTCGTGTGTGGCCAGCAGATGGTTATCTTAGCTTAGCATAAAGACCTGAAACAATCCGACACATAACCACAGATTGTTTTTTGTAGGATTAAGAAACGAGACAAAACACAAGGTGCTAATAGGAAGATTATTTTGAATTTGGACAAAGTCAAGTTTCCTTTTGTTTTCAGTCTTTGTGCTAAGCTAAGCTAACCATGTGTTTGTAGCTTCATTTGGAGCCATGCAGACATGAGTGTCTTATCTTATCCTCTAAAAACTGGTAAGAATCAAAGACCTGCATTTCAAACTATTCCTTTAAAAGTTGTTCCAATCAAGATCAGACTATGGTCACTGTCATATCAGTCAATCAAAGAATCACCACAATGTTTCTCACCATGTTTGTAGCTGTACATCAAAGAGCACTATGTTGTCATCACTTTCCTAATACCACTATAAAACCATACATAAGTCACTGAGCACAACCAAATTATGTAATGTAGTAGCAATTCAGAGGGACTCGAAAAACATCTAATAATTCAAAATGTCAACATTTTGAAGACACTTGTCACTGGTGGCATCAACAATACTCATATGTTGCCTTGTAGAAAATGAATCTATCATCATACCACGACATTTGGAAGTTTTGAATTTCTTTTTTTTTTTTTTTTACCTGATTAATATTCGTATAAAATTTGACAGCATAAAGAATGCATGCCTATTGTGGTGAGCGGGTTATTTTCATGATGTGCTTAGAAATGATGGTCTGACTTTCACTGAGCCCGGTCAGGAGAAAATTGCTATTTCAGCCTATTTTCCCTCCAAGCAAGACTCTTGATTCTGTTTGTAATCGTTTTACTCCACCGTGCAGATTCAATGAGAAAAAGAAACACAAAATGCAGTATGTATGTTGGCTGAACTATAGTGCACTTGACCCTGCTGTGGGGAAGACGGTGGCAATCCTCACACCTCGCACCACCCCTCTGGAGCTCTCTGTACTCTAGAGGCCAGCAGCAGGCAAAAAACCCCTTCAGGATCAATAGAGAGTTACGAAAACCCATTTAGATCCATTTGTGGTATAAAACTGTAATTACCCACAAAAACCTATGCTTTCAAACCCATCAATAGCAGCCATCAGTGTTGATAGAATTAAGGTAGAGGAGGAACAGACAGCGAGCTAATCATAGAGAGAGGCTGCAGGGACACTTGCTGTGTGAACGCTGGGTTTAGACCTCCTGACAAAGGAGTGAGGGGCTTCTCAAAGCTGGCACTTATGTCCTCATTGAAGCCCATTCTGTGGAGAGCAAAGGGAATTCCAATGAAAAGCCAGACAGAGCACAAGTCCGAGGGTGGAAGGGTGCCCTGTTTTCATTGAGCAAGGTCCACGCACGCGTATATAGACACGATATCCTTCACTCATTACGACCATTGACAGATGATGAAAAAAAAATTTACACCTGCTACATGATAACAAGACAACCAGAATGAATTTGTGATTGTTCTCCCTTTTCATGTTTTTTTTTTGTCTTCTCAAGGTCATTGTGCATGTCTTTGTGATTGTTTTCACGTCTTTCTAGTTGTGTGACTTTTTGGAGTGGTTTTGCATCTCTCTGGTCATTTTTTGTCTCTTTGTAGTTGTTTGATTGACTTTGCTACAAGAAATATTAACACTTCACACTGAGGCTACGCTCCAGCCCCCCTCCATCCCACTGGCCCTTTGGGCTGGTGCCCAGAAGGCCCCATCCAGTAATCCACCCATGATTATACTGAACTCTGCCACAAAGCACCACAATGTTATTTTGCCAAATGTGTGTGTGTCTGTGTGTGTTTGCTGCCTATGATTACTTGTATATACTTTAGAGCCTCTCTTCTCTCATTCTCTGTTTCTCTTTCTGCTTCAACATTGCTTTTCTCTCTCTCTGTCACTGTCTTTCTCTCTTCCTCCTCCTCCTCCTCTCGCTCTCTCCCAGTTTGCCTCTCTTGCTCAGTTTTCAAAGGATTACAGTGAAATTTGAGGCTAAGGATTATGAAAATCAATGATATGTTCAGTTGCAATAAGGTTTGCTGCTAAGGATTTGTACACAACATGAGGCAGTTAGTGGATATGTTGGGCTCAGCTGTTGTGTATGTATGTGTATCACTGTGTGTTTGTGAGTGTTTACACGTGTGTAAAGTGGCCTTTTCAGTTCAGAGCCAGCAAATAGTCTGGGGAGGGGGGGCTTTAATGGGAGGGAAATCACAGGGAACCAATCAATAAGACACATCCTGCTAAGAAAGTATCCTCGTGTGCACATGTCACACATACCAAGATATGTACAGTACACACATTCACACATTGCACTAACTTTCATTTTACACTTCGCTACCCCTCTGTACCTCTCAGCTGAGAGTGTGAAGCAATGATTTGGTGTGTTAGAGAGAAAACAAGATTCATCACAAAGCTCTTGCAGCCTTGTGCATGCACATGACCGTTTGCACACGCCTGCCCACAGGTGTCCAAGTGTGTGTGCGAGGAGCATTAGGATGTGTTGACGCACTGCAGTCTGGTGGTATAGTGCCTATTGTGGAGAAAGTGAGAGCCCTCATTAAAAATGCATGGAGCCCAGACATCAGCCACCAACCAACAGCAGCAGCCTCCTGGGATGACCGAGACTTTGAAAGCTCTTCAGTGGTGGGAGGTAAAGGGCGAGAGGGGGGGGGGGTTACATGTGTGCAGCTTTAAGCCGATAGACTGCTGTCTTTTTTTTTCATGTGGCTGGTGTGTCGCTCAGAAGCTCCTAATAATTCTTCTTGTTGCCTCCTTTCAAGCTGAAACTCTTCTCATTTAGATATCTTTTATGATAACACAGACACTTTAAATTGTGAGCCTAATCTTGTCTTGAGGGTGGCTGTTGCAAAAAATTATAGCCATGGTTGTATAATTTTTAAAGGCTCACTTGCCTCCACTGGTATCAGATCATTTTGGCTTTGACTGATGAGGTTTTGAAAATTTTCTTGTAGGAGGTCTGAGGTCAGTGGAAACAAGAGGATTTGACACTTGTCTAGATCTTGTCTAGGTTGTGAGTTTGCACCCAAAAGCAGAGACTGCCAAGGTGTAGATGATTTAAGTGTTTAAGGTGTTTTAATGTCAAAGTTGGAAAGTTTCCTTCAAGAAACACGTGGCCAAGACTGAAGGAGTGAAACAATCTGGCAATGAGTGGGGACTAGCCGGTTCTTGAACTGGAGCTTGATGAGAAGGTTGAGTCGCAGGTGTAGAGTGAAGCCAGAAGCCAGGAGCGAGAAGCCTCGCCCACACACATATACAGGCAGACAGAAGGGGAGGAGGAGACACAAGGGAGGACAAGGAAAAACAGAAACACAAGGGAGAAAAAACCAGGTTACACTACTGTTTATAAGATTGATTACAGAGACCCAACAATTCTCACCATGAGCAAGCAATGAGAGCAGCAAGGAAACCTGGAGCAAAACCAGGATCAGGGTGGGTGGCCGTCTACCTCCACTAGTGGTGTTCAGGGAGAGAATGAGAGAGAGGTCAGTCTGAAAACAGACTTACAGATAAATACCACACCTTGTGTAGAGGCTCCTTGAGTGACTTCATTATTGTTTATTAGTGATGTTTTAGTAGAGGACGATGATGATGATGATGATGATGATGATGATGATGATGATTGAGGCTGCAGTTGTCAGCAGTAGGCCAATCAGTAAAGCTACTGGCAGATGAAGTGTTAATATGGATAGGATGTTTTTAGTGGGAACTTTGGCCTGCTGCACCTGACGACACGTGGATGTAATTATGAGTTTGTTTTAAAGAAATGTGTCAAACACTGTGGGACACTTCACTAACGCCAGTGGTGAGAATGGTGATTAGTACATGGAGATTTGCGGCTTAAGGAAACGTGAGTAAAACAGCGGGGGAGGAAGACAGTCTCAGCAATGCACAGTAAGTCTGGCTATCAGGCTGATAGTCTGCATACAGGATTTTCTAAATAAACTTCATTTCTAAACTTGTGAGCTTCACCTGGGACGTCCTGAGAACCAGGACCCTAAGTCAAACCTGACGTTGACCTGTCTGTGTTTCTAGACGAACTAGCAGCACCTATTCCAGTAGGATGAAGGCTGTCTGCTTTCAGCAGGTCAGGAACTATATAGAGTTTTGACTGTCATTCACTAAAAGAGCTCTTTCTTTACTCATCTTTTATACATCTAACACACCTGCAGCAGTGAAGTTGGGCGGTGTTACAGTGGAAATGAACATTTTTTGTTGGTGTGATGCTGCTCCCTGGGCAGTGTTTACCTTTAGGTCATATCCTAAGTTGAGTAGAAAACATATTGTACTGCCACTGGTACAGTGCGTATTTTGCAAAGTAAACACTTTATTTAAATTTCAGCAAGTGTTGTACGAGTCAGAGTGACATTTCCATAGTTTTTTTTTTTCAATGGGAAGCTCAGTATCCAGTATGTGAAAAACAAAGTCAATTCTCTCCAAATGTCACAGGATTCATGTCAGATCTGTCATGTAGCTTTAATTCTGACTCTTACTATTTACACCTAAAATGGCAGCAAGCGGAAACTAATTTGTGCTGTTCAGTTTAAAAATGACTGAACAGCACAATTCCCATATCAGTAGTTTTGTTTGGGAGGATAACACGTAGAACATGTTGTCAACATAGTTTTTTTCATGATTGATTGATTGACTTTGGCTTTGCCCAAAGAAAGTGCAATAAAATACATATATGGAATCTGCATAACACAACACACAATTAAAAAAACATACACAACAGCAAACAAGCAAGTTGCCAATATCTGAAAACCTCAGCACACCTAAATATTACCAGAGAATGTGGTTTTTGTAATATGAACTTGAATATGTTTCTTTCAAGAATATAGCAGATTTACTTGTTGACCCAAAGGCAGCTGTCCCTTTTCCCATTAACTGGTAAGTGCTAATAGTTGCAGCAGTCACTTCAATTTGATAAAAAGAGATGACTGACATTGGGGCTGCATCGAACAAGCTAATTGATTATCATTTTACATGTGAAATATCAGAAAACACGTTCATCAATCAAAACAAAACACTTGAGAAGCTAGATTTGTTTTCTGTTTATACTCAATGATTGACCTTATTATTCAATTGACTAATCAATTATCTTCATAACCATTGCAGCCATATCTCAAATATGTATGATATATGATGAATGTGCACTTTGTGTTGCATTACCAGACTTCAGCTGTCATTGACAGGTCATCAGTGTAAATCATTATTAAATATTACATTGTTTTTACATTTACATGCTATGAAAAGTTAAGGGGCCCAATATTGATGTTGAAGAGCCGGATTTGACCTAGGGGCCCGAATTGCCCACCGTTGCTTTAACGTGCGTGTCCGTTACAGTCATTCACGGCTGTGTTGGCTCACTTTCAGCGTCAAGCAGGATTTTGGATGTTGCGCACCTTTTGTCTGACCGTGTCCTCCCAGATGCATAATGACGTCTTTCTTCACGTCATACTTACTTTGCTGATCCATCATTACAACAAGAGCTGAGCACCGCCACGCTTTGCTGCACAGCATTTCAATCAACATCAGTGTCAGCTGTACGAATCATAATGGGTGAACGTGTCTGTGGGTGTGTGCCTGTACATATGTGTGCACTTGTGTGTGTGTGTGTGTGTGTGTGTGTGTGTGTGTGTGTGTGTGGGGAGGGCACACATTTATGCGGTGACAGGTGCCCATGTGGGCGTGCATGCAAATGCAGCTGTAAGACAGCTGAATGCCTGGGCCTTATGGAGAGTTTGGCACCAGGGGAAAATGAAAAGACCAGGAGAATAATGACAGATTTATAATTACAGAATCTAGTGCTCAGTGCTACTCAGCAGCAACCGTCTGGGGAAGGCAATCTGGGTGTAATTTCTGATGATCAGGCCTGCCGCACTCTTAAGGGTCACCCTACATGTACACCAAAATGCACACACACACACACTCTCTGTAAGTTATACAGATGTTGTGTATGTAGACATACATACCCACACATGCACATACACAAAAAAAGCACAAAATGTGCCGCACCGAAATTTCACCAAAAATTGTGATGTGACAGCAAATTGCCCGGTTAATTTGCGGGAGCTGAAAGCATCAAGTAAGCTCCTGATTCAGAGAAACGAATGCATTGCAGTCTGGCACAAAAACACAGCACGACTATCAGCTGTATGGAGGGAAGTCACTGATTCAGTACACAGGGAAGACAAAACATGACTCATTTAAAAGGATTACGGGTGTAAGCAGTTATTTGCCAAGGACGACAAACAACACACTTTTAATTTGACTTTTACTCAGTCATTTGGAAAAGCTTTTCCAACTTCTACTTAAAGTAATCTTCTGTTGCACTAAGTAAATACGTTAATTTTGGGCTAATCAGTGATTATCACTTGCTTCGAGAAATAATAGAGAAACTCCAATTAAAGGTAAAAAAAACAAGCTGCAGACTTCTCTGACTTTTTCCAGGCCAAGCTACATACTGTGAGCCGCTGTCAATGTTATCTAACATAAATTTCATATCGGAGAACTTTTGAACACTGGCTGCTTTCTGTGCTACAATTTCCTCCACAACACCAAAATACACAGCTTTGTTATCTACAGTTCTTTCATTATTAATTGCCTCAGACTGCCTTTGTAAGGGGACATCATTTGTCAATCAAGGCCTCTGTGTAGACTGTCTCTTTTTTTTTTTCTTGCAAAGTTAAATCCATTTGCCATTGTGTCAAAATGAATGTGCCAAAAACCAGTATGAACAGGATTACTTTGCATGGTCCAGCATCCTGACTGAGTGCAAGCTGCACAGTTTTTTTTTTTTTTTTCTGTCTGATTTTTAATCCCTGAATGAATTTGGTCGTGTGTCTCTCGCAGTCAAACACACACATACATCTCTCTGGAACAAAGATGCCCTCATTTTCATTCATATTTCAGATCTGATGTATTTTAAATCTCCACATCAATAATGAATAAAACACTAGGAGGTTTACTACCCTGTTATGATTTCTTCTTCCTTAGGTGTGTGTGCAACATCGACTGCTCCCACATCAGCTTCAACCCGGTGTGTGCCTCAGACGGCCGCTCCTATGACAACCCCTGTCAGGTGAAGGAGGCGTCCTGTCAGAAGCAGGAACGCATCGAGGTCAAGTACCTGGGCCACTGCCAAGGTCAGACACTCAAACACACACACATGCATGAGCTGACTCTGAGAGACACAACACCTTCACACACACACACACTCACACAGCAGAGGCCGTCAGTCTGTCCGCCTGAACAGGTGTTCACTTCAAGTTGAAGTGAGGCCGTGAGGGCAAATGAGGCAGCTTGCAGAGCTAAATGCAGACAGCGTGATTCTGTATCTGCCTCCAGCTGCAGTTCTAACCACATTTCATAATTAAAGATAGCTTCACTCAATCATATTTTGGAACAGTGTGCAAAGATAATCCTCAAAACCCCACATAGCCTTCACTCTTATGTGTTTTGATAATTTTACTGAATGGTAATCCCTCTTTTTTTAGTGTAGTATCTGCAATTTGAATGCAGTATTTGTTTGTAATGGTTCCAGGGATAAAGTTGTTTTATAAATCTGTGTGGTTAAATCCCTAAACTGAATCATATTGCTAATCCATGTGGGAGAAGACAAAGGCGCATAAGAATTCTTCTTTTGAACATGTTTTTTTTTTTATTATTATTATTATTTCATTTTATTTGAGGGTTGATCCACCAACGTCTTCATTTTCTCCTTATTTTGATTCATTTTTGCTTTAAGATCAAGCTGAAGCTGTCATCAGGTGGAAAGAGATGGCAGAGGCTCATCCCCTGACACAGTTTAGGGATTCTGTATAGGTGCATTTGCAAGCGTTTGATTGGCTCGGTATCCACCCGGGACAGATGGGACATTTGATCGAGGTGTGAGAAGCGAGATGAAAGCTTTCAGAAGTAATGGGGAGTAAAGCAATCAGGGCTAACCAGCTCCTGAAACACAAATAGAAATCTGTATTCCCCCATGTCAAACCCTTTGGGTCAGACCACCCTGATCGATTCAATCGTGCCTCCACACCTTAAGTTTCAGGCAGAGTGGAGAGAGAAGCAAATGTCAGAAAACTCTATTGTGAAACTGCAGAACTTAGAAACCCTGTGTTAGCCAGGATTCAAAGTGACACCTTGACATTTAGATTGCTGGTTTGTATGTGTCCCCATGTGTCACTTGTCATATTATTGGGGAAACAATTTTACATTTAATTCTTACTTTTTCTGGAAATAGTTCAAGCTTCTCTTGTACTTCATACCAGTCTGGAACAAATAAAAGAACTGGCAACCTTGCTAAGATTTTAATTTTTTTCAGCTAGCAAATACACACCTAACCAGATGCTCAAAAAAAAAACAGGTGCTGCATGATTAGTCTCAGGTTGTCATCGACATGTGGAGCTAGAAAAATTAAAAAGCAAAGGAAATAAGAGACATTTTTTATTGCTGTAGTCTCTTTCATTTTCATCTTTTATTATTATTTATTTTGTTTGACTTAAGTAAGTGTCGCACACAAGGCTCTAGCTTCTGACCTCAGTGAAATGCTCCTTTGTTTCTTTGCTCTCATTGAGCCATCTGGTGTTTCACAAGCAAATAAAAGGGGAAAAAAAGTCCCAGACACATTTCATTCCATTTTCTTGCATCATGAATCTAGGAAACACTTTCATACCCTCAGTTTGAGGGAATAAATTCACTGACCACTGAAAAAAAAAAAAAAAATCAATTGCAATAAACTGATTATGACTGGAAGGAGGTTTTGTCTAGCCATTGTGAAAAGGGGAATTCAATGTAACCTCAATATGGTGAGCAAAAATACATTATTCCCTCTAATTTTTTCTTCCTGACTCCGCTTCATTCTACCCTTTGTTCAGTATAATACATTTGAGGAGATGGTCTCTGACTTTTGAAGAGAATGGTTCCCATTCATATGCATTAACTAGACAGGTGCACACGTCAAATCAGCCCTTTGTTGCGATGATAATTTACATTCAAGTGTCTCCAGTGTTAGTTGGAACGTGTAACTCCTAATGGAGAGGCTGTCCTGACCTGGAATCAGTTTTAATGTGGCTTTGTCTTTTCCAGGTGACATCATAACTGGGAACAAAGGTGGAGATGGACACTTTGCACGCACCGACCTCACAGGTGAGTAACACATATAATGGGTTGTTTCTATTTAACTGAACTGCAACAACAAATACATTTTGTATGTATCTGGATTTTGAATGAATGTAGAGGCAGTACTGCTAAAAGCAGTGAAGTCACTAGATTAGTGAAACATCATGGTTTGGGTAAAGGAGTAATTTTAAACTATTGCTATCACTACATAGCTAATGTTAGCATTAACAGTCTAGAAGAAACGTTGTGAGTTCAGCATCAAACTTTTTCCTTTACTTACCAACGGGTGTCTGCAGAGGTGAGAAGCAACACCAATGTTAACTCTTGTCAGTATCATGTCTCTTCTTCTCTGAAGTTAGTCCTGATCCTTTTTTTCTGACAGCAGCTCACTGTAGCCTTCACTCTGCCCTGAAAACGTGGCATTTCTCAGAGGACATATTATAACTTCTTTTTAGATATTTAGATATTTAGAAATAGGCCCTTTAAATTTAAATTAACATGCTGAGTCTGAAGCCACTGTGAACTTTTTCTTCTAAACCAGACTATAATCTTTCTTTAACCTTAAACAAATACTGTGTGAGTCTAAACATAACCATAAAACACTTGAATAATGCATCTCTTCCTCTCTCATTAAAATCTGTTTCTTTCTTGTACAGTGCAGTAATGTATGTGCACAGGCGGCCGCAAGCATATGTGCATTCAGTATTTATGGATTTTGTGTGTGTGTGTGTGTGTGTGTTTGTGTGTGTGTGTCTGCATGTGTGTGTGTGTTTTACACAGTAGAAGAAAAAGAGGACCCAAGGAACGGGCTGGCCCGCGGCCTGTACATCCCCTGTCCAGATCACTACAAAAACTACTGTGTCCATGGAGAATGTCAGTTCCCTAGTATCCTGGCCCAGCCCTCCTGCAGGTACACACACACAAACACACACATTACTATAAATGTGACAATTAGTGATTGGAAAAGGTATTTTTGGGTATTTTTGCCTTTGAAGCTAGACAATAGACCAGTAACAGTAAATGAGGGGAGAGAACATTATTCAACAGTTAAAATATATAATAATATTCAAAGTCATAATTTTTAAAGACAGGATCTGAAACAAACATGAAGTAGCAAGCACTGTTTTCTAAATATGGTATAATTTCATGATAAAACACTGACTTGGGACTATTGATTATTAATCCATAATGAGATGAACAGCATTTAAATGGCTAGCAATCAATAAGGCTACGTTAATATTGGCTATTATGGGCAACAGTGCACAGATTTTAATCTAGCAATCCATTAAACTATATTTATCTTAGCTAATATTGGCCACAGTGTTTTTACATAGCGAGTCCGGCTCATGTATGGGAATAAACATACATCCCTCCCCAGGATGCAGTACACTGCAAGTGTGTATTTGATAATCAGTTGTAGAATTTAGCTAGGTAAGTCCTGGAGCCCAATTATTTTTTAATCAGGCTTGTTTGTGTTGTATTAATCCAAGCTGGGGTGCTCAGAGGGGTAAGTGTTTGAGATCCCTCCTGCTGTAGTAGGGGGCCGGGCTCTTGACCAATCATATTTACATATTTCTGCTTCAAATTAATCCCATGTTGGATTTCTCCCCATTTTATGTGGATGTTAGTTTTTATTTCACTAGACTTTAGGATCTTGTTTTTGCAAGTTACAGTTCATTTTCAGAACCCACAAACTGGAGCATCGTCATCTGTCTGCCAATGATAATACTTGGCTGTAAACATGTCACTATACTGCTGTCAACTTCACCGATGACTGAGTGTGTCATCAGTGAGATCCTGGAAATAATTTATTATTTTTTACAACATCAAAAAATATAACTGTCAAGACTATTATTTGTGGTTGATCAACATCAGTGCCCATCGCCAAACACTAACCAATAAAGCTGCTCTAACTGAAATTTTAAATAATTTATGGGTGAAATTACTTTGTGTGATGTGAAAGTGGTTCTTTGTAGCAATGCACCCGCATATTACTGAAATTAGCCAGGTGGTCAGAAACAGGACTAACGAATGTTGCTTTGTGTCTGCTGGATGTGCAACAAGCAACTGCTTGTCAGACTTATCAACTTTATAAAGTCATAATAAAATAAGTGCTAAGTATATAAGTGCTGTGGTCGAGGCAGATGGCCACCCACCCTGAGTCTGGTTCTGCTCGAGGTTTCTTCCTCTCAAAAGGAAATTTTTCCTCGCCACTGTCGCCAAGTGCTTGCTCTTGGTGGGAATTGTTGGGTCCCTGTAAAAGGAAAGTGCCTCGAGATAACTTCTGTTTTGAACTGGCATTATATAAAAATAAATTGACTTGACTTGACTACAGTTTGTTGTTAAAGGTTCAGGGAGAAAATATATTTATGCTTTTAAGAACCAGAAGCCATCTTAGTAGTTTTACATCTCCTCTCTCAGGTTTCTCTCTGAAGCTCTAGTAACAACAGGTCAGAGGAGAGGATCTGAACCTCTGTTTTGATTGGCTGACTGTTTCCCAATAGTCAAATAAAAATATAGCATATTTCAGGTAAACACTCAGAGAAACAAAGTCCTGCGAGGTTGGATGGTGGGTTCGGGTGGGCAGGGCTTGGGGGCTGAGAACGATGACTGCTTTCTTGTGACATCACAAAGTTCCTGAAGTCCTGACGGCTGGTTTTAGGACTCAGTTTCTGGATACAGGCTGTGAGCATTTCTCTGTGGACTGAGACCTTTGACGCTTTCACAGTATTAATATCAAACCTGGACCTGATTTATAATCAAAGAAGACATGGACATCTACCTTTAGAAAATATGGGACCTTTAATTCATATTTAATGACCGCTACAAGCCTTATATTACCTGAAACCTAGTTTCCCAACCAGTCCCAGCTACAAACTATCCACTTATCGGATAATTAGAGTTTTACAGTGTAATTATAGTTCAACAACTTGGAGTTGACTTATGTAGGTCATAATTTAGGTTAGGATTATCGTTAGTGTTATTGTTACCCAGTGGCCAAACCAACAAAAATAAGATCCAAGATGTAATAAACCAGAATTATCCTTTACAGAAACAAGTATAAAAACACACAAAGATGGAGCAAACACACAGTTAGACACACATGACCATACTTGCTGAATATCAGTCACACAAGTGCAAATGGCAGTATGTGAACACTTAGTGTAGACACACTTTCACATAATCACCCAATATGCATCGAACAGAGGCAGCAGAGGTGTAAATTCACATACAGGCACAATAAAGAATGGCAATAAAACCAACCGCCCACACACACACACACACACACAGTCAGTACACATGTGTGCTCCTCAGGTCTGCCATCTTTTACAGCCTGATAGTGTAGCAGCCAGGGGGTCCTGGTATCTCTCCGCCCCCTCTGTCTTCCACCTTTCTCTCTAACCTCGCTCGTCCCAGCTCGCCCAGCCATGCAGTCCTCCTTGCATACAGAACACTGCTTAGCTGAGGCAGAGAGCGAAAGGTCTCTGCTGCCCCCTACTGCTTGTAGGAATTGGAGGCTGTACCCAAACACAGTGGTCTTCTCTTTGTGGGAGTGGAGCATGCTTGTGTGTACACATGTGTGTGCTTGTGTGTGGAAATGGAGAACCAACAAAAACACAACAAAGTTGCACTGTTCATTTCGCACACTACCAGGTCAAAGGGATATGAGAATGTGAAGGGGACTGTGTTTGTACAGTGTGTGTGGTGTGTGAGTGAGTGTCTCTTGGTTGGTGGGTAACAACCTCCCCAGAGACAGGAAGAGCAAGTAAAGAAAAAGAAAGAGATTAAAAGGGGGACTATTTTAGCTTTTCTCTGAGGACAAAGATCAGCCATTAGTATTTGTGTGTGTGCGCGTGTGTGTGTGTGTGTGTGTGTGTGTACTTGGTTCAGAAACTGGCTAAAAAACACCTGATACAGATGTTTCATATCAATAATAGTTCATGTAATATCACATAGGGGAGATACATAAATAGTAGTGGGCTAATTTTAGGTAATTTTTTTAGGTGGTTTAGGAGGTTTAGTCTGTGAACTGGTGGTTTTTCCATAATCACAAACCTCACTCAGTTTTAACCAGGATAGATCACCATGGTAACCCATGCTACACAGCTAACAGGCACTGAGCAGGTTAACATTGGAGGATGAGACCAAAAACAGCTCAACCAATGTCCAATCAGTCAGTGTCATCATCATCATTCCTGCAAGATCCTGACATGGATGTAAGATCTTTCGTTCCCAACAGGATTCCTGACTGCGTCTCATTCCCTCACTGCAGCTCAGGATAACCTGAGGTGGCTCTGTCATGATACCTAGAAATAAAAATACACCATGTGTTGTCTTTTATCAGAAAAAATAATCCACTCAATTTTAAACATTCCCCATGATAAGAAATACAACAATTCATCAGACAGACCTTTTCAGGCATGAAATACTTTTCTTCTCCTCTCTGCTGTTCTCTTTGTGCATCACATATTCATAATATGTGATATAATTTGTTCATCCAAAAAACAAAAGAATAATCCCTACAATTTTGGATGAATGTATAAATAATTTCCATGTTTCTACGTCTTATTGTCCCATTCTAGTCGTGTGATTATGATGGTGCTGCATGTGAATGTCCTCAGAGCTGTATTGGAAAACCCACAGTTCGGAGAACAAGTTGAAACCCAGCATCATGATACAGGTGATCCAGGGTCACCAACGTCCTGGCTCAGTGTAGCCAGATAACCCAAACAGAGTCAGGCCAACTTGATTCATGGCTAAGAATCATGCAGGAGAACACAAAAGAAACTCTCTCAGACTTCTCTCTGGAGCTCTAGAAACAGCAGGTCAGTCAGCCTCTCTTCTGGTTGGCCGACAAGAAGAAAGACACACAGAGAAACCAAATCCTACAAGGTCAGATGGTCGGACCAGGAGGGCAGGGGTGTGTCCTCTTTGTTGTGACATCACAAAGTTCCTGAAGTCCTGACAGCTGGTTTTAAGGGTTAGTTTCTGAAAACAGGCTGTGAGCATTTCTCTGTGGACTGAGACCTCTATACTTTCACTGTTTTAATATGGATCTGATCTATAATCAAAGAAGACATGGAGGTCTACCTAGACTGTATGAGACCTTTAAAGTTGTATATAACCTACAACATCCATTGACACATTAGCTATGTAGCATCAACTTGACTATAATTCCTTGTTTAGCGTGGGCAAAGACCCTCAATGAAGAGAACATTAGGCTTTTCAAGCTGCTTACTGTGAACATACTCGCACATCTCTCCCTGCTTCAGTTACCCACTTGCAAGCCCCATCAGTCATGTTCATCTCAACAGTCACAGCAAAGGAAAAGCACAGTCACCATGCTGTCATACAAATGCATTGTTCCACCACAATGTCTTTATCAAACAGGTACTGACGTTTCAATTAGAAACACAAAAATAATGAACCTGTCTGCTGGTTTTCTCTCACTCTGTCTTCCCTCTCACGCCTGTGTGTGTGTGTGTGTGTGTGTGTGTGTGTGTGTGTGTGTGTGTGTGATCTCAGCTGTCATTCAGGTTTTAGAGGCACCCAGTGTGACATCAAAGAGTACAACGTGCTCTACGTGGTGCCAGGCTCGGGCAAACTGCACTACGTCCTCATCGCCTCTATCATTGGAGCACTCCAGGTGGTCATCATCTGTGTGGTGGTGCTCTGCATTACCAGGTGAGTCATGCCCTAACTCAGACACGCACGCACACACACACACACACACAGACAGTTTTCTAATGAGCCTGGGAGTAGTACTTTCCGTCTTGTGTGTATTTGGGAGTAACATGGGGATCTGTGGAGCCCGGAGGAAACAGCTGAAAGGTCACCTTGCCGAGAGAGAAAGTTCTGTCACCCTCCCTCTGGATACACACACACACATATCTGAAAACATGCAGTGTGCGCATAAGCACAGATACACAAAGATGTCTGTGTGGGAAGGCAAGCATTTTGTATTCACAGTTAAAACCACACACACACACACACGCACGCGCACACACACACACATACTTATAGTCTGCGCCTTGTCTCCCTCCAGCTGACCCAAGCAATTTATGACATTTAATAAAAGATTTTAAGAGTTTTGGCCGAGACAAAACTGCTCCTCTGAGCAAAGGTGGGGAAGAGGAGGAGGAGGAGGGACAAAAGGAGAGAGCGAGCAGTTGGAAAAGGTGCAGGATGAGAGTGCAAGGAGAGAAGATAAAGAAGGAAAGAGAAAATTATATTATACACTCAGCCTTATAAAAGTCCACAATACAGCACATGGCGCTCACTTGTTAACGTGAAGACTGCTGAATAAATGAATGTGTAAACCAATGAATGAGTCCACACAGACAGGTATTTCATTGTCCAGGGACTGACTCACCTCAGTGTCCTATCTCTGTCACACCGACTGAGCTTTGTTTCATGTGTTTTATGTGGTTTCCACTTATTGTAAAGACTTGCCATTCGCTTAAAGGACAAACAGGTGGGAGCAGAAAAGGTCATCTCTACGCTTCGCCTCTCGTCTATGACATTCTGTCACATCTCAGAAAAGGTCTGCTCCAAAGGGTTTCACTGCGAGATTCCTCGTTGTTGCCGCATTATTCTACATTTTCATCACTGTTGACAAATCCTACACAAAGACCAAAACCAGCAATGCATTAGTTAGTCTCTTCTGAAGCTTCAGACCTCCCTCTCCCAACCACGAGCCCACTAGATCCCACGAAAGATGTACTTTCTCATTCAAATGGGCTAATAACGTCTTTTGATGTTTTTTTAAGTAAAAAGAAATAAATACATCTCCAGAGATTAAGAGCCTTTAAATGTTAATGCACTGTTAGTTTTTGAATCACTATGTACAAAAGTAGAGCAAAATGAAAGAGTAATTGTGGAATTTGCGAAGGTTTTGGTGTTTATTTCCTCCCCCAGTCTCTAAAGCTGGTAATGTTCTTTTCACCAACTGCTGTTCCTGTTTTTTTTTTTTTTTTTTTTTTTGGGGGGGGGGGGTTGTGCTAACATCTTTGGTAACCAGGGCCAAGGAGATTTTAACTTCATCTGTCCACAGCTCTTGTTTCTCAGATATTTCTCAGCGTTCCTCAGACGTCTGTGATGAGGTTGAAGGTGATGTTTCCTTCTGATGAACCTGTCTGTGCATCAGCAGTGGAAACTCCTGTGTCAGTTTAACCTTCCTGCAGCTTTTATCTGAAAGTTTTCTTGGTCTTCCAGATCTCTGCAGCTCCCCCTCAACTGCCATTTCTTATTGACACTTTGAACTGTGGAAAGTTCAAGCTGGAAGCACTTTGATACCTTTTTATAGCCTCCCCTGCAGTTAGCCTCATTTTTAGTCTCCATCAGTCAGGCTGAAGGAGCCCATGGTTGTTGAGGTTTGAAGATTATGATAATTCTTGACCTACTGTACATGTCCCAAGGAGTCAGTGAAGGCTTCATGAGATAGTGAAGTTCTGAGTTTCTGTTTAAAAGTAGAATGAGAGCCCAAACAAACATCTGAAGAAATGTCAGTGTTTCATGTCTGTTTGCTGCATGCGTTGTAAAAGTTTAGGTATATTCAACTGTAAATCTTTAAAATAAATAAAAAGATTTGAAATATACTCTTGATATTTTAAAAGGTTCAGTAACTTTTAAAACAGCTTGTTGCATCAGCAAAAGGGTGTAGCTCCTTGTCTCCATCCTATTTTTTTCCCAGCTGCCTCACTGAAGTGTCCTCTGCAAAAATCCAGATGAGAGAGGAGGAGTTGATAAAAGACACTGATTCACTCATCTGAGTCTCCCTCAGTTGTTACTCTGTGGCTGTTTTGCCCTGGATTTGCCCTCTCAGGCAACATGCAGGGCTGCGAAGGGGATGCAGCCAGAGAGGGAGACAATGTTTTTAACCTCCTCTGCCTTTTTCATGTAAAATAAAAAAATATTTAAATGTATTTACAGTTAAAAAGTGAACATCATTCAAACAAAGCAGGAACGGAGCTAATCTGACATTAATTATAACGTATTATATAATATATATAGATTATAGATAGCTGATTATATATTATATAATATATATAATGTTATATATATAACATAATATATAATCCACACAGGATTTTAAGAATCACTCCAGCATCAACAGTACAGTTACATTTCTGTTATACTCCCATTAATTAGAACAATAAACTATTGTAATAATTGAGTGACCTTTTCTTCAGCTTCACTGTCCTTTGTTGTTGGTTTTTATGGGATTTATTGGCAAGAAGAAAAATATTGATTATTGCCGGCTTCACCCTTCAGGAAGTGATTTCATGGCGTCTTTATCAGGGTGTAAAACGCCACGATGAGCGTTCACAGCCGCAGATTCCCACAGTGTCGGAACTAACCACTGTGTGTCCTCTGTCTGCGCAGGAAGTGCCCACGGACCAACAGGATCAACCGGCAGAAGCAGAACAATGTCCACTTCAGTTCAGAGAACACCATGCGCGCCTCCACTCGACTTATCTGAGCCCTGACACACCGGACAGAGTCCCCCTCCACTTCACGGAGAGCTACGGCGTTTGATGTCCCCCCCTTGTAGGCCAACCCCGACATTTAGGATCTGCTTCCCCTCACTCCTCGCCCTCTCTCCCAGTATGAACTTAAAGAAAGCCCAGGGAGGATGGTGGCGTAGCAAAGGCAGAGCAGGAACACCAGTCAGTCCTGAGACTCACCTGTGGGGCAGCCACCCCCACAGACCCGCCCCAGTTACAGATGTGTCTCCCTGTACCCTGTCACCTCCGCCCAGGGTTTTTCTGAAAAACTGAACCTCGAGGTGTTTGGTTTTTGTTTTTGATTTTTTTTTTTTTTGGGGGGGGGGGGCATTGAGGATACTGAATGTGAGTGTGTGTGAGTGTGTATTAGATGTGTGAGCTTTGGTAGAGGCGGGGTAGCCAATGTCTGTTGTTTGTAGATGAGGGGTTAAAGCAAAGCAGGGTAATGGGCTTTAAATGAGGTGTGTGTTGTTCGGTCTGGGGGGTGGGGGGTTCCGGGGCTACACGTGATGCCTTGCACCTTGTGTTATAGGAGACCTTTGACAGAGGGCACAATGTTATTTTAGAGCTCTCTGTTCGGTTGTGACCAAGACGTCAGCTACTGTATCTTGGGTTCTATTTCCAATAGTTATTACTACGTTGTCTTGATGGGGTCATTTTTCTGTAAATGTAAATAAATAATTTATATCACGAAATGTAACATTTCTGTGTCTGCCTCTGTTCATTATTACCAGACTCACTTTGCTCTCCAAGATATATAGATTTAATATTAAAAACAAAAGGGTGGAGCCTATCTTCACCTCCATGAGCCTTATAGACAATACACCAGTTACAAGAGTAAAACGTGACTCACATGATGTGGAAAAAGTCTGAAAGTAACACTGATCGATCATTTTTCTGCATTGACTTCTCTTATACTGATATTTAAAGGAGATTTTAATCATTCTAATACAGTATTAGTCTGTTCCCAATGTGGCGTTTTTACCTTTGCTGAAGTAACTTTTATTTAAAATCGGAATACTTCCCTGTGTTATTGTCATTTGAGATGTTCTCAACACTGTCCACACTGAGGGCCTTTAAAGCTGTGTCCTCTCTGGCCCTGCACAGAGGAAAATAAAGGGGTAAATGCATCTATTCTTCTTCAGCTCATCGTTGTTTTTCTCACCTCTCACATCTGGTGAAGACACCGTCTTGAACTGAGCAGGTATCAAACGAATGGACATGAATCACGGCTGCAGGACTTCACCGCCACTAGATGGAGCCGCACCCACCCACCTCCGCCCGGAGGGAACCAGCGGCGCAGGGGCCCGGCGGCGCAGGGGCCCGGCGGCAGGGTTTGGAGGGACGTCGTCCAGCGCGACGGAGACCGTGGTTCATGGTGAAAAAGTGATCATTCCTCCTGGTTTGATATGGTCCAACTCCCAGGTTGTCGTGGCCGAGTGGTTAAGGCGATGGACTAGAAATCCATTGGGGTCTCCCCGCGCAGGTTCGAATCCTGCCGACAACGATGTTTTCACGTTTCATGAACATCAGACCAGACAACACACAACATGAGGAAGGAGCAGAAAAAGTCACACAGCTGAGCACGGGCAGCTGCATTATACATGTAATATACACAAAAAATAAATGATCATTTCTTTCCCCCAACAACTACACAAACATCTGTGTTTTTGATGTGAGTCTTGAACTGAAACTTCACTCTGTATAGTCATTCATCTGCACAGAGGACAAGGGCTTTAAAAACTGCAGGGGTGTTCCGGGTCATAACATCAGAATAAATCATTTTGTAAACACAGGTTTTTTTCCCTGAATAACAAAATCCTAAAATAATACTTAGCCTTGGATTACACTGGTGGTAAGAAATAAACTATAATTTACTCAAATACTGTACTTTGGCACTTGAATATTTATTTTATGTTGCAGTGACTCATTTTTTTTACTTTATATAATGACCTTGCCCTTGAATGTATCTATATATATTATGTACTTTTACTTTGTCTACATTTTTTTTAAGTCTTTAACTTGTAATAGTCATTCTACAACCTGATTTTTACTCAATATGTTATGTAATAAATGACCAGTCATTCATAAATCCAGCTAAGAGCTGTTTATTTGCAGAATGGCTGACGAATTACCAGCTACAAAGCACATAAAACCTACAGTATTCCTCAAGATTTCATGCTTTTAAGATCAAAGTCACAGTTATTAGAAACACCAGCAGACTATTGTAATAAAGAAGATCATAGTTCATATATGAAGTTGTCTGCTCAGTCACCCATGAGTCTTTCTGGCAAAATGTTCCCAGGCTGTTTTTAATGCACCTGAAGTCATACAGTACAGGTATGTGTTTGTCTGTCTGGGGGGCAGATCCCTCATTTTAGGATTATTGACTTCAAAACAACTACACTACGTTCAGCACAGAGAATTCAGGCAGTGATAGATTCACACTGACACTGATTATAAAGAATTACAATCGTTTATACGCGTTTGTGTGGTGAAATACCTGAAATAGCGAACAGCCACATTAAATCCACGAGGAAGAGTCTGTGAGGCTGAAACCTCCAATGAAGACAGTCTAGACCAACAGTCCATACTCTCACCTTCACCTCCCTCCTCTCAAATTAAAAACTAAGAAGCTGCAGGTCCTTGCAGTTCGACCCCTGGGCACACCCCTGTTTGTATATACATTTGTGAGTCTGCACAGATCCCAGCAGACCCAGCCGGTGTAATCCTGTCAGTTTCCTGTCCTCTCCTGCTGGTGTCGGCTCAGATCCAGTGGGCCAAAGGCCAGGGAGGAGCAGGAAGGAAACCTCTGTGAACGTCTGTGAGTATCTGCTCTCATCTGACATTGAAGAATGTGGTTAATACTAACCATTAATGGACAACAAGATTATCCTTAAGTGGATTTAGCTTTCACTACAAGAAAAGTTCCCACTCACGGTGTTTCTTTGATGTTGTGACCATAGACTGTTCATGACAGTTGTGACATACACAGGTAGGTTATTTAAATCATACTGTCAACTAGGCTGTAATCTGCAAAAAAAAAAAAAAACACCTTCTTTCCAGACTTGAGTCACATGCAGACAGCATGTGATGGGATGTTTTCTGCCATCTGTTTACTACTTGCCACTATTACTTGGATTTTCATGATGATGTTTAAACAGAGTCAAGTGCAGGTTGACTGAGCATTAAGTGTGTTGCACTAACAGCTTGCAAGAGGTGGCTGGCAATGAGGAACATACTTTACCAGTGTTAATTGGGACAGTATGCTCACATGGATGCAACTTGAAATTTGGTGTTAGTCTTTTTTAGAGTCAATTTCAACATGAGACGGCTGCCAACCATTTTACAGCCGACCTGTTGCACGAGCAAGGATCCAAATGCAGGCCTCACGTATGAGGCCTGTGAGGCGACAGGGAGACGGGAGACTCCTCAGGCATGAGATGTGTCACTTCCTTTTCTGCTACGAGGCAAATTGGTTTACTTTCAGGGTTAATTTAACCAGAACCAGAAGAAGTGTGGTCACGTCTGTGCAAAAATGTGCTAAAAAAAAAACCCCGCCTAAGGAAACCACACAGATAGTGGAACATTATGTCCTGCTGTGAAATGTGGAACGTCATCCTCTGTCTTTATGAGGAAAATTGTTACAAACACTGGTATTTTAACATTGATGAAGAGTGGAGTCAGAGTGTAGTCAGCTGATGAACTTCACTTTGGTGTTGTGTTTGTCACTCAGGTTGTCGTTACATATTCAGAAAATTTGTCCCACGGGTTCATAAACCTGAACCAAGTGTTGAGTTATGCACTAC